>JAADVL010000093.1:0-63637 GCA_023334995.1 Pythium sukuiense | reverse complement strand
GACTTCTACATCACGGGCGAGAGCTACGCCGGCCACTACGTGCCAGCGGCGGCCCACAAGATCTGGCAGGAGAACAAGGTGATCAAGGAGGCCAACACGACTGTGCGCGTCAACTTGAAGGGCATCGCCATCGGCAACGGCGCCACGAATTCTGCCGTCCAGGACAAGCACCTGGTGGACATGGTCGACAACGCGTACAACATCACGCTCATGACCGACGCGGAGTTCAAGCAGTACCAGGAGCTCGAGCCGAAGTGTAACAAGCTCCTTGAGGATATTTTGGCGAGTGGAGACGAAAGTAGCGTTGAGCAGCACATGGACGAGTGCGGGATCGTGTGGAGCCCGTTCGCGAACGCCCACCGCAACCCGTACGATATCCGTCTTCCGTGTGAGGACGTGACTGATATCACGCAGTGCTACGACTTGACGTACGCCTCCGACTACCTCAACTCGGACGCTGTGCGCAAGTACCTGAACGTCACTGCTGATCCGAAGAAGAACTGGGTCGAGTGCGACGAGAGCGTCGGCAAGGCGTTTGCTGCAAGTGGTGATGGTGCCGTCAACTACGAGGGCTACGTCGCGGATCTGCTCAACGGTGGTAGCATCCGTGTGCTGCTCTACGTGGGCGACGCCGACCTTGTGTGCAACTGGTACGGCAACAAGGCGTGGGCAACGGCACTTGAATGGCAGCACAAGACCGAGTTCAACGCGGCGGAAGACCACGCGTTCGTCACGGGCAACGGCTCGGTCAACGCCGGTGTGGCCAAGGCGTACTCGAACCAGTTCACGTTCCTCAGGCTGTTCAACTCGGGTCACATGGTGCCTCGCGACCAGCCAGCCGTCGCTCTCGAGATGATCGAGAAGTTTTTGAACGCCGAGACATTCTAATCGAGCTAGACACGGTGTACGGTGTGTTTATTGAGTCATTCTCGAAGGTTAGAGGGATGGCTTTCCAAAACCAGCAAGGCTTTGCCTCTGTTGACGCCCAAAACGAGCGAGTAAGCAGTTCATCACACGATTAGTATCCGGATACGAATCGCCAGGAAGAGGCAATGGCGATTAGAACCCTGGGCCCATGACGCTGGAGCCCCCGTGGTCGTGGTGTTTCGTAAAGATATGACAACGTGACCGTGGAGCTGGGGTCTTCGGCTGACACCAGGCCATTGGACTGGATAATTCTAATACTTTTGGCAAATAATACAATCAGATCCATAAATAACTTCCGGATTCAACGTATTTTATGGTTACGCGCTCTTCCCGCCATAAAGCCACCCACACGAAAATGGAGCAGGAACACCCAGCGAGTATGACGGCGCGCGCCGTGAAGCAGGCCCTTCCGGACCGAGCGATCGTCACGCGCGATGCGCGCGTCATGATGAACACGGCCACGACCATGTTCACGCTGTATCTCTCGACAATGTGCGTGTCATTGGCTCGAAACTCCCCGTGACGATGGAGTATTTATGCGTGTTTTGTGTTGTTGCTCGTCCAGTGCGCACGACATCTCCACGAAGAACAAGCGCAGCACCATCACGCTCAAGGACGTGCTGAGCGCGCTGCGTGAGACCAACTTTGAGCACTTTATCGAGCCTGTGGAGCAGTGTTTGCAAGACACGAATGCGGCGGATGCACGCAAGCGAGCGAGAAAGGAAGCCCAGAAGGCCGATGCTTCGACTGGAGAGAGCGCTAACGTGGTGGATGAGGTGGCGGAAGACAACGTAGGTGATGTGGAGGAGCAGGAGGAAGTGCCGATGGAGACAGACGCCGATTTGGAGGATGGTGAGCAGACGATTGACGAAGAGGAAGACGTCGACGGTGACGCGGAAGACGAGGAGATGGCGGACGACGCAGCAGCAGCTCCTTCCGCCAGCAGCGAGCCACTGGGTGAGGCAACGGAGACACAAGAGCCATCGCTAGACACTGAAGAGACGAAAGAGTAACCTCGTGAATGAATATATGGAGCTCGTTGTTGGCTTGTTTGGATGAGTCAGATGCAAAGTAGGATTCAAGTTATTGTTCCATGGCGTCGCTGGTGAGGATGGCAACATCAGCTTCCCCTCGCCGCTTCTTCGCGTGCTCTAACACGGCTAGTGGTGCATTCGTGAGCGCGTCCATGGCCTGTCCGTACGTGAGACCGACCAAGATCCCAACGTTGATCACGTCGTAGGGAGACCTCAGAAAGAGGTCGCGACTGGCGCCGCTGGAGAACACGAGCTGGCGGCCATTCGTGACACGCACGAGATTCGTAGCGTTGGAGAAGAAGTACCGCCGACCGGCCGAGTCGCCCAGACACGCCGAGTACGAGAGCTCGAAGTAGATGCCGCGCTTCATGGCCGCGTCGACCCAGGGCTTCTTGATCTGGAACGGGATGCGGTTGGCCACGTCGAACGTGATGATGTCTACAGCCTCGCTCTGCTCACACAGAAACTGGAAAACCTTGGCGTTCAGCGCCTCCACAGCCACGATATCGTAGGCCTTGAGCACCGACGACGAGTTCTGACAAATGACGTGAACAATGGCGTCAGAGTGGCTTGACAAATGCCCTCAGAACCCATACAAAACACATACAATGGTCTGTGCGGCGTTCATATCTTCGACTTTGAGAGTGATTCGTCTGAGCTGACGCAGCTGCTTGCCCGTCGTCGTGGTGAGTACGCCGTTGTCCTTCAGCGTGAGCGAGTTGGCTAGCGCGGCGGCGTACTGCTTGGCCTTCTTAGCGGCTTTGCCTGAGTTGGCAGAGATCTCCTGAGGCAGCTCTGGCACCAGCGATGCCTAAGGATACCATAATAGCGCCTATTAGTCTTAAGACTCTTCCATACTCATCACCATTCACACGCAAACACGCACTTCCTTGGGCTTGGCATTGCTTTCGCAGTCGACGTTCACACCAGCGCACGCGTAGCCCACTGTAGGATCCACATCCACGCACACAAATTAGACCAAAACGTAGCCATGGATCTTATCTTTACAACCACACTCCACCACGTACGTCTCGTGAGCTCTGCAGCGCTCACGCGCGCACCGGCGCGCACATTCAGATCCAGATACGGCATCTTGGCTTGTTGCCCATTCACCACCGCCCTTCATACAGCAACTTGCTCCGATTAAGTAATATTTTCCTCCTTAAGTTAACCGGATACGAACCTCTATTTCGGATACAAACATCTTTGAAGCCGTGTAAATACCCCTTTTACACGTCGTAAATACTTGACTCCCAGCTCTGCGCCAACCAATCCATCGACTGGAAGCGCCTGGTCAAAAAGAGCTCCTGGAAACTCGAGCTGCGTGCACAAGTGGAACCACTGACCAAGAACAATGGTGCGTGGGAATGCATGAAGCTGCTAGTCAAATACAGCGTGTTGAATATGTGGTCTGTGTTATTAGGCTGACGAAACCGAAATCGCGAACATCGAGCTTGCCGCGCTCCGCAAGAAGCGTGCGTTCAAGAAGTTCACCTACCGTGGTGTGGACCTGGACAAGCTCCTCGACCTGAACCACGAGGAGCTCATGGACCTGGTGAACGCCCGTGCCCGTCGTCGCTTCTCGCGTGGCCTCAAGCGCAAGCCGATGGCCCTGATCAAGCGTCTGCGTAAGGCCAAGGCCGCCGCCAAGCCGCTCGAGCGCCCAGAGGGTATCAAGACCCACCTCCGTAACATGATCATCGTCCCAGAGATGATCGGCTCGGTCGTCGGCGTGTACAACGGCAAGGTCTTCAACGGCATTGAAATCAAGGTATGTTCCAGAACATCTCAGCTCTCGGGGGATGGCGGCTTATTCACCCGAAGAGTGGCTCGTCTGGATCGCTCGCGCTTGTCTCTGTTGGGTCTTTTCGCCTTGGTGAAAGACCCACAGTGTGAGCCGTGCGTCCAGCGAGCCCGGCTTCCATCCCCTCGTGAAGTTCTGTGTACGGGGCGACCCAGGGAGCATGATATATCGATCTTTGGCTTGATGTATTGGGACCCAGCGGTCGGCACAACCCGTGCCTTGCGTGTGGTGTCGAGGGGACCGCGTGTGACTGACGCTGTGTGTTTTACTTTCTTTCCTCCAGCCTGAGATGATCGGCCACTACCTTGGTGAGTTCGCCATCTCGTACAAGCCAGTGACCCACGGTCGCCCGGGTATCGCGGCTTCGGCCTCGGCCCGTTTCATTCCGCTCAAGTAAACTTGATCTCTTCGGAGTGAAACACCCCCACGTCGGTCGGGCCCAATGCAGTGACGTCTTCACCACCCCGGAGACTCCTGCAAAAGGGCCCTTCGGTATGTGAAGCCATTGTAATACAAACTTGGAGCCTTTCCAAACCAACGTCGGGGTGCGTCCACACGCACCCACGGTCGCAACGTCCGTCTTGTATCCAGTCGCAGCAGCAGCCTCGACTTCGTATCGCGTGCTACCAGTCGACGGACGATGGCCGACTTCAGCCCAGCGAGATGCGAGACGTGTACGAGAAGCCGAGCCAGTGTGTGTGTGAGCGGGAGGTCGATGAAGAAGAAACATCGTTTTTCTATTCCGACTTCAAGCATGAAGGAGACATACCAGAATTTGCACGTCAGTCTGAGACCCCCAAGCTCCCACACACTCGCTCGGCTTCCCGTACAGCTCCTGTCGATGTCCGCTGTTGTCGAGTCTTCTCGTCGTCGCTGCGTGTGCGTGTGTGTATTTGCATGTTTATCCGAGTGTACGAGTGCCTGGGTCGCCGATGATGACAGTTCTCTCCTGAGATACTCATGCTGAAAAAACTTTTTCCAAATTCCAATTGATCCTACTGAGGCCACCCACCCCATCAAAATACAAACATGTTTCCACATCTCATTCAGTCTTCCTATCTTTCTATCTATCGTGGTCTGTTCTTCGCAGCATTAGCCATGGCGGCAGCCAAGTCAGCCGCGTCTGCTGATCGGTCTTGCAGCGATCCGAATCGCCTCTGGTTGCCCACGGAGACAACGTAGCCCGAGAACGACCGCGTGGAGTGAGCTGAGGCCTTGAGCGTGGGTGCCATGTCCGCCGAAAGGGGATGGATCTGTGAGTGGGGCGACGGGACGTTGGCTGCGTGGGCTCGAAGGATGGCATTCGACGTGAGTACACTGCCGGTGAGACTCGAGGCACCGGTGGCCATGCCCACTGGCCCTGCTTGAGGATAGTTGGAGTTCGAGTTCAATGATGTATCGTAATGCACGCTCGTCATACGGCGTCGATCAAACCTCAAGGTTCCGAGGTTGAGCTGGTCGCTGCCTGTATTGGACAGTGAGGCGTTGAATGCAGCCGCGACTGTGACTGTCGGTGACGGCGAGCTGAGAAGTGTGGACGAGAGTGGCAATCCTGAGCCGCCGTTTCCTCCGAGAGGTATTTGATTGTTGCCAAGATACCGATTGCCGTTCAGTAGACTCTTCGTGGTCGTGTTGCCTGGTGCGATCGCGATGGTCGAATCCGTCGGCTGGTCGGGCTTCGGGAACGAGTGGACCGACTGCACAGACTGCTGGTTGGGGCTGAACCCGGCGGGTGTGATGGGGTTTCTGCGCAACAACGAACCGGCGAGGACGTCTCCTGTCGAGAGTTGCGAGCCGACAGTGCGGGCGCCTGTCGAAGTCAAGATCATCATGGTCGCGGCTCCAGTGGCATTCGCAGTCATGGTATTCGCCAATGAGTGCTTCGTCGGGATCGTCGATGGCGTCAAGTTGAACTGCGTCGTTGTAGTGTTGCCGATGCGGTCGGTGTTCATCATCATGGCAGCGGCTCGTTCATGCAGGAACAACACCTCCGCTCGCTCGCGTTCTTCAGCCGTGACCTCGCGACCATCCAGAGTCCGCAGTGTATTCAGTCGATACAGCACACTGTGGCGGTACATGTGCTTCTTTGTCAGTGGGTTGCTCACGAGGCGAAGCTCGACGATCGTGGGCATCATGCCAAGCTTATCGATCTCGTCCAGCTCCGCCAGTCGGTTGTTCGATAGATCAAGGAACTGCAGCAGCAAAATCATCCATCAGACAGGTGAAGACGGAATTCAGCGACTCATGCGTTTCTCTGGCTCACCTCGATGCTCATCAGCTCGTTGAAATTCGACAGCGTCCGCAATCCGTTATCGTCGAGGCTGAGAACACGCAGCCGTCGAAGAGATGCAGTCGAGTGAGGATCGAGCTGGCGGATTTTGTTTTTGTCCAGACGCAGTTCGAGTAAATCTGTGTTGGAATCCAGTCCAGCAAAGAACACGATGGCGTTTCCCTGCAAGTGAAGAACCTGTCCAAGAAGGAATAGGTGCGTTAGCAAGCGGAGATAGGCAAGGATGTCCACCAGAGAGAACGTAGTACCCGGAGATTGTTGACGTGGTGCACACCCAAAGCCGCCATGTCGTTTATCTGGTTGTACGCGAGGAACAACTGCTCGAGCTTTGTGCAGCTCAGAATGCCCTTGTCAGCGAGACTCTCTGGTATCGATCCGCCTGACGCATTGGCGCTCAAAAGCAGTCGCTCGATCCGGTTGCGGTTCAGATTGAGCACGCGAAGCTTTGGCAAAGCCTCCAGTCCGCTGATGTCGTTGATCTGGTTGTTATCGAGGTTCAGCTCGCGCAGCGCAGGGAACGTTTTGCCGGAGATCGCCCCGAGCTCTCGTATTCGGCAGGACGACAAGTCGAGCTCCTGGATGCGGTCAAGACTGCTGCTTCCACACTTTTCCATGATGAACTCGAGTGTGAGTTTGCCGCTATACTTCTGTTTGGCATCGCTTTGGTCCTGTGGTGACACACTCACGCCGTCAAGAACCTTGACACGCCGTAGATAGTACACAGTGTACAGTCGATAGTCGGCTATCCGAGCGATTTCGTTGCCTGCCAAGTCCAGTATCGTCACCTTGGGAAGCGCCTTCAAATGCTGGACTTCCTTCAAGTTCTCGATCCGATTGTTGCCGATATACAGTTCCATGAGCTTCATAGCCGAACTGAGCCCGCGCAGACTCGTGATCATGTTGTCTTCCAATGACAATTGTGTGAGGTTCTCCAACCGATCGAGTTGGTCAATCGATACGAGTCGATTTCGAGCCAAGTTGAGCCTCTTGAGAAACGACAGCGAAGCCAAATTCTCGATCGTCGCGATCTCGTTGTCTTCGAGGTTGAGTTCTTCTAACCGAGCGCACAATTGGAGCCCGTTGATATGCTTGATGGCATTGTCCGCTAGTGACAGAACGCGTAAATTGACCAATGGCTCGAAACCATCGATAGCACTGATGAGCTCCCGATTCAGCAGCAGCTCTTCGACGGCTGTCCAGCACGGTCGGTCCGGTGCGTTTGCACTGCTTCCAGCTGAAGCGGTCGCCGACCCACCCAGGACATCAATCGGTTTGGTGGATTGATACTGCATCCACAAAATCTCGGGCGTCAGCTTGGTCAGCAGTCTCTGTGACGCGACGACTTCATCACGTGTCACTTCGTGTTCGTCGAGCAGCTCCAGCGAGCTGCCACCGACAGCTCGCAGCAAGTGAAGTCGATATCTCTTCGTACTGCAGATGGGGTTCTTTCGTAGATTCAAGTGCCGTAGAGTCTTGATTCGACTGTGCGTCAACCCAGTGATATCGTCGAATGTCTGGATCTGGTTGTGGCTCGCATCCAGAACGGTGAGTGCTTCCAGCGGTTCGATATGGTCGAGTTTCAGGAGCCGATTACCCGATACATCGAGGTGTTTTAACTTGACCATGGCCCTGAGCGACGCATCCAACGCATTGAGTCGGTTGTAGCTGAGGATGAGCACCTCTAGGTTGTCCTTGACACGGCTTAGATCTGGCATGGTGTCCATCGCACAGCCCATCAAGTTCAAGCTCTTCAGTCGGCGAGTTTCGACGAGGCTGACCCTCGTCATGGGCAGCATCGACTCGTAGTTGCCAGCTGAACTCGTCGTGCCAACGGCTGGACCGGTCTCCAGCAAACGAAGCACGGCTTCATCTAAACGTGGTGGTCCAGAAGGTCCGTTGTCGCCATTGCGATCATCCGTCTGGGGACTGGGTGGCCTCCGGATTCGGTATTTCCGTTCAAACTCTTCGGCCAATGCAGCTGCAGCGCCGAGGCCCGTGGAAGCACCGCTATGTTCCTCCCCGTCGTTCGCTTTGACGGTCTTTGTCGGCGAAGCCGGTGTATCCGGTTGCGGGAGACCGGCTTCGGTTGTCTTGGTTTGGCTGGACGCACACACAAAATCATACTCGACTAAATACTCTGGCAGCACCAGCGTGTGGTCGAACATGTAGTAGAGCTTCTGCTTGGCCACTTCATTCGAAGACCCAGCGCTTGGAGCCGTCAGTGCACTCCCAGGTCCCTTGACGACTTGTAGGCTGTGGAGGCCTGGGTGGTTCGTGACATCGACAGGGGTGGGAACAGAATCGGTCTCCGAGAGGACTTGAGTGTATCCCGGGAAGACTTTCACGACCAGCAGCACACCACTGGGAACTTCCCACTCGCCTTGCGAAGCCAGCTTCACTGCGCCCCGCATTTCGCGCGTGAACTCGTTACGAACCTCATTTTCTTGCTCTTGCACTGTGAGAGTCGAGTACTTGAGGATACTCTGAGCACTCAACTCACGGCGCTGCATGTTCACGCCTTTCGTTGCAAAGGCGGCAAGCAACCGCGATGTCTCAAGCAGAGAAACGGAGTTCGAAAGCTTCGCCGCGCCTTCTAGACCCATACTTCGATAGTCTGCCGGGGCTCGAAACCCGTCCTCCGCCGCGTAGAATTGATCCGGCTCGGACCGTCGCAAATGCTCCATGAAGGGCGGTTGGGCGTAGAAGAGATACTCGAGCGAGTTTTCAGGCACCGAACCTTGTGGAGCTAACTGCTCGATCGTTGGCTCGGACGAGTCATTTTCATCTTCGTCATCATCTCGCATCGGCACGGTCACACCTTTCTTCGAGACATTGTCTTTGACTTGTGCTTCATTCACGACCAGAATCTCTTCCATCCGCGTATGGAATCGATTCCGCAAGTACCGATTGTTGATACGAATCACGCGCGTCACACGGAAGTCAGTGACACCAAACGGCCGAAGATCCGCCAGGAACAAACGCGACTTCACGAGATCCACGCACGAAACATACCAGGGATCGGAGGGACTGCCATCTTCAAGCCGGATATTGCCTCCGGTGTCCAGCTCGAGCATCAGCCGCGAGATATTCACGTCGGTTGTCCGCTGCAGCCTTGACCGCAGGCTGTCAAAGTCCTGATTCATGCGTGAGACGGCAGCGCATTTCCCCCGACAATACGATTCGATCGCTAGCAGTTTGGCTTTTGTCGCCTCCGTCGCCTCGGTGCTTTGGTTTGCATCGCCCAGACTCTCAAGATCCGAAAGCAACCGCTCGAGCTCCTTCCTGTGTCGCAGCAGCGCGGCTATGTTCAAATCCGCATGCTGCTCGGCGTGGCGCCTCACATCGTTGGCGTGGTGAATGCGGCGTTGCACGTCTCGCTTGATGGACTTGATCCGCATGTTGTAGTACATTTTCTTCTTGAGCATCGTTGCCTCGGCGATCTGCTTGTTGCGAGCCGACAACTCGATCGTATCGAGCCACGCGAGTCGCGGTAACTGGCACATGAGGTACGTCTGGTAGTTGCAGAGCCGACACACGGGGTTGTCTCCAAAGTGGGGATCGCTCAACGTCAGCACTGTGAGTTGGTCGAGGTTCGCGAGGCTGAGCAGACTCTTGAAGCTGCAGATGCGGTTGTCCGCCAAATTCAGTTCCGCTAAACTCACACAGCCATTCAACGCTGAGTCAATGCGGTCGATCTGGTTTCGACAGAGCCACACGGTCGTCAGTTGCCTCGCTCCCCACAGGCCGTCGACCTTGGTGATGCGATTGTCGTTGAGCCAGACCGTTTCGAGTGCGTCGAGCCCATGGAGAGGTGCCATCGACCGCAGTTTATTACTGCTGAGGTTGAGCTTCCTTAGCTTGCGGCAGTGTTCCAGGTTCTCGATGGTCTCCAGTCCGCACTCCGAGATCGTGAGCTCCTCGAGGTTCACGCAATCTTCAAGGCCTTCAATCTTTGTGATAGTCGGATGCTTGACGATAGAGAGCTCTCGCAGTGCTGGGAAGTGCATGACGCTCTTCATACTCGGCCAGAAGCCCAGGAACGTGTCCAGCACCGCCACGTTCGTCGACTTCTTGGCGAACTGGGACGCACTGAGACCATTGTCGCGACACAGCTCCTGCAGATCCTTGTTTTCTTCGAAGAGCGCCACGCGTGCACGCTGCATGTCGGACAGATCGCCCGCCGTTCCCTGTCGTTCAAGCGGCACTCGCGGCTGCGATGCTGGGGATGATCCTGTGGCTCCTTCGCCATTCTCTTTCTCCTGAGACGACGGACGACTTGTCTTGTCAACGCCACCGGCTTGCGGCTGATTAGATGAAGGAGACAGCACGCCAAGCGGCAGCGCCGCCTCGATCTCCGTGCCTGACATGGAGAGATAGCGGATTGGATCCCGTGGGTCAGTAGGTCATTCAGCGACTCGCGAGCGACGCGACACCACCGGCCAGCGCAGTTGATGCAGCCGCCACTCTCTCCGCTCATAGCCGTTGCGCTTGTCGTGCTCACAGCGCCACTGCATCGCCTTCAAAAATAGCCTCGTTCTCCCTGCATCCCATGCCTAGGTCTTCCTTTTTCCCGCCTTTCTTCTTCATCGAAGTTGCCGAAGCGTAACCTCAAACGTAACCGGTTAACTTAGCTGATGCCGTACTTAATGTAGAATGCGAACTTAGTGAAAGTGATGCCGATCGGGAATTGAGCCACGGAAGTCAAAGACGTGACATCGAGAATGGCGCGCAAGTCGCTGCTCGCGCTGCTGCCTCGCGACGTATCGCTGGGGACGATCGTGTCCGTACTTGCAGTCGCGTTGCTGTTGGCTGTGCTCGCCGTCCATGTCGCTGTATTCGTCTATGTGAGCTCCGTGGCGGCCTCCGTGCTCGCGTTTGTGACGGCACTCAGCACCGTGCGGTGGATCTACTGGAACGGCGTCGGCGTGTGGGGCTCGCAATGGGCCTGGGTGCGAGATACCACGCTGCTCATGGACCACCTATCGACAGAGCCGCAGCAGAAGGGTACTCTGCGTGTTGTCTGCATCTCCGACACCCATGGCAAGCACCGTAATGTCCAAGTTCCATCGGGTGACGTCCTCATCCACAGCGGAGACTTCACTCACAAGGGCACCCACGAGGAGATTAAGGACTTTAACGATTGGCTGGGCTCGCTGCCACACCGCCATAAGATTGTGATCGCTGGCAACCACGATCTGAGCATGGACGCGACCGAATACAACATCCACTGGGAGACGAGCTGGCGCCACAAGACTTTCAACGACCCCACTGTGTCTCGTGAGCTGCTCACGAACTGTACGTACCTCGAGAACCGCTCCACCGTCATCGATGGCGTCAAGATCTTTGGCTCTCCCATGACGCCTCCCATTCCTGGCCACGTGATGGCGTTTAACGTCGCTCGTGGATACGCTGCTCAGCACCACTGGGCCAAGATCCCGAGCGACGTCGACATTCTCATCACCCACGGTCCTCCACACGGCATCCTCGACAAGACCTTCACTGGGCATCACGTCGGCGATGAGTCACTGCTGAAGGAAATTCTGTCGCGGTGTCGGCCAAAGTTCCACGTCTTCGGCCACATCCACGAGGCGTACGGCATCACGCGTCTCGGCTCAACTGTCTTCATCAACGCGGCAACCAGCACTCTCATGGGCAAGCCGACGCATCGTCCTGCCGTGTTTGACATCCCCAGCAAATGCTGAGCCCCCTCATGGCTTCGGAGTGGACACGATGGCTTCGGAGTGGACACGATGGCGTCCTGAATGCACCCACCACCTCTTTGTGGACCACCAGTATGTCGGACACCATCGCTGGATGCGAACGAAAACGAAGGGGTGATGGGCATCCAATCAATCATCAATTAATAGAGGTCATCAGTGCATTATAATCCCTCTCAGCATCATAAAATGATACAATGATATGAAAAGGATATCATCAGTGACAGTAACCAGAATGCTTGTGGATTGTTCGCATCGAAGATTATGCGCACAAACCTTGAAGAGTGAGCGGGTCCACAGTCGCTAAACTCCATCCAAGGTCTCACCAAGCGCAAGGCAGAGATGAAGAGCCACGCCGAGGCCGAGGGCGAGACCGCTGCTCCCAGGAGTGCGTCCAGCAGCCGCGCTGTGTGGGCGCAGGTCAGCGTGTTCGCGGCGCTCGGTCTGCTGGAGGCGTTCTCCATGGGCCTCGTGATGCCCATGATGCCCATCGTCACGACTGAGGTAGAAGGACAGCCCACTATTACACTGACGGAGTATCTGTGCTCACGACTTGTGTGTGTGTGATAGTACTTTGCACGTCCGTATGCACACGGCCAGCAGATCGACTGCGGACGTAACCCACGCAGCGACCCCTGCATTGCCGGCTCCAAGGACGCGAACTGGTGGTCGAGGTATGGTACAATCAATGCATTATAGCTGCCAAGTATCGTGGTAGATACACGACTGGCTGACGATGCACGATCAGTTGGATCTCTTCGATCGGCTCCTTGTGCTTCGTCGCGATCTCTTCGACGCTGGGCACAGCGTCTGATGCCTATGGACGTAAGGTAGGTGGTCGCGTATCTTCGGCTGCTTGCATCAACGTTGCTTGCTGACACGATGAGATGGTATGGTTGTCTTGTGGTAGCCGTTCATCGTCGCAAGCCAATTTCTGCGCGTGGGTTTTCCGTTCACAGTCATGTACTTCGTTGAATTCGGTGGCTCGATCCTCCCGTACTTCTTCCTTCGCTTCTTAAACAGCGTGTTTGAGTAAGGATGACAAAGCTTCCCATTCTGTTCCCCACGTTCGGCCGTTGCTGACTCGATGTGGCTATTTCCATTGACTAGAACAATGGGGATCTCCAGTGCCGCGATCGCAGACGTCGTGAGTGCTCAAGACCGTGCATCAGCATTCGGTTTCTTGATGGCATTTGGCATGATCGGCTTTTTCATGGGCGCCGGAAGCGCCGGGTTCTTTACCAGAGTACGTGCTGTAATGATTCTTGTTGGCCCCGCAGTCAAAATTGATGACGATTCTCATGCTTAGCACCAAGTGATCATGATCTCTGCTGTGCTCTACGTTGGACGCACGCTGTTCGCGCTGTTCGTGTTCCCGGAGACACTTCCACCGGAGAAGCGAGTCCGTGCCCATGACAAGCGTCGCCACGTCTTCCGCAACCCGATCAAGGGCATGTCTATCCTGCTCCGGTCGCAGCTCTTTATCCGGCTGACGATCATGATCACACTCACCAGTTTTATCTCCAGTGGCATCTCCCACATCCGCATGTTCTACCTCAACACGACAATCGGGTTTGACGAGCACGACACCTCCCGCCTCATGCTCACCTTTGGCACAGGATCGATCCTCGCACAGCTCCTGTTCCTCAGACCGCTGATGCGTTGTGGCAAGGAGAAGGGCGTCATCGTCGTGGCGCTCATTGGACGCATCATCGAGAGTGCCGGATACGTCGTGAGTGCATACATTCCAGAAAAGTGGGTCATCTACGCCACTGTCGTGCCGTCGAGTATCGGCGATCTGTCGTTTGCTGCGATTTCGTCGCTCAAGTCCATCAACTGTTCGGAGAAGGAGCAAGGACGACTGCAGGGTGCGATCTACGGAGCGCGAGGGATCTTCGAAGCCGCGGGGCCAGTGGCGTTTGCGTTCATTTATGACATCATGCGGAAGGATGTCAAGTGGACGCAGGTGCTGCCCTTTGCAATCGCGATTGCCATGTATTCCTGTGGAACAGTAGTGGCGTTGTTCCTGCCGACGTCTCGGACAAACTCTCAGTTGCCGATCCCGTTCAGCCCGTCGTCTTCGGTTGCATCATCACCCACAGCAGCCACCTCGGCTACTGGCACGTACAACTACGACTATGACCACGACCATGGCGACGACTACGAAGACGAAGATCGCGATGGCTGTGACGATGACGAGAGCGTGTACCTGGCCGAGCCGTTGCTTGGCCAGCACAGCTCCACTTCCCACGGTGTGTACGACGTGTAGTAGGCTCATTATCAGGCCGATGTGCGAAGCACACACTCAAAGGAGTATGTAGTATGTATTTGGTGTGAACACCATCCCAGGAGGAGTTGCAGCGAAATGTAGCCAAGCTGGCCGTCAGGATCTTTCCTTGGAACATCGGAAGTGTCAGGTATCTAAGACCTTCTCAATATCAGATATCAGAGGTCATTTTCTTTGTTCAATCTCTACTGACCGAATAGATACAATTATCGGTTTAGAGCGGTAATTCATTTGCATTGACATGAAGTCGCGTAATGTCCCACCACTTGAAGAAGCGAGAGTGCGTGGAGATCAGTCGCAACGCAGGCGTTGTGCACAGAGACCTACGAGGCTGTTGAAGAGATGGCGTCGACGCACGCCGAGTCCCCGCGGATGCCAGCGGCCGCGAGCAACGGCGTCGTGTTCATGCAGATCAGCAAGTTCGCAACGCTCGCGCTGCTCGAGGCGTTTTCCTACGGCATCGTCGTGCCCATGATCCCCATCGTCACGACGGAGGTGCGTGTCTGCATGTGTATGGCGTCTGTAATAGCGTCGTCGGTCTCATGGTGGAGAGTGGGGTCTTGTAGTATTTTGCACGCGACTACAACAGCGGTGAGGCCATCGACTGCGGACGCAACCCGCACAGCATAGCGTGTGTGGCGGGATCCAAGGACGCCGACTGGTGGTCGAGGTGCGTTCTGGGCGCCGCATGTACTAGCGTGGGTTTGTCGCTGACTGTGGACTCGGCTCGTTCTAATTGGTGTGTAGCTGGATCTCGGCGATCGGCTCTATGTGCTTCTTCTTGATCTCGCCGACGCTGGGCATGGCGTCCGATGCGCACGGTCGCAAGCCATTCATCGTCGTGAGCCAGTTCATGCGGCTTGGACTTCCCTTTGCAATCATGTACTTTGTGGAATACGGCGGGACCATTTGGCCGTACTTCGCGCTGCGTTTCATCAACAACGCCGTCGAGTACGTCGCTCTTCTTGAGGCCAATTGCTGGGATCAATGATCACGCTGACGCTGTCTTTTGGTGCAGGACGATGGGAGTGACAAGCGCAGCGATCGCAGATATAGTGAGCGCTCCGAACCGAGCCACGGCCTTTGGCTTCCTGTTTGCAGTGTGGTCCATTGGCTTCTGCATCAGCGCAGGCATCGCGGGCTTTTTCACGAGAGTAAGCATGGCTCCGTTGTGATAATTTTATTTTCTTCCTAACGATTCATGTGCGCGACTTGTAGAGCCAAATCATCAAGTTTTCAGCTCTCCTCCACATTCAGCGCGTGATTTTCGCTACGTTCATCTTCCCTGAGACGCTTCCTGTCGAAAAACGATCAGGCAAACACAAGAAACGCCGCAAGCTGTGCAGGAACCCGATCAAAGGAATGTCCATTCTGCTCCGCTCCCAGCTTTTCGTGCAACTTACCGCCATGATCGCGGTCACGAGCTTCGTGTCCAGTGGCATCTCTCAGATCCGCATGTTCTACCTCAACACGACAATCGGGTTTGACGAGAAGGACACTTCGCATTTGATGCTCGCGTTCGGTATCGGCTCCATTCTGGCGCAGCTTCTGCTTCTGAAACCGCTCATGAACTGCGGCAAAGAAAGAGGAGTTATCGTCGTGGCGCTCATTGGACGCATCGTCGAGAGTGCCGGATACGTCGGGAGCGCCTTCATTCCAGAAAAGTGGGTCATCTACGCCACCGTCGTGCCTTCGAGCATCGGTGATCTGTCGTTTGCCGCGATCTCGTCCTTGAAGTCCATCAACTGTTCGGAGAAGGAGCAAGGTCGTCTGCAAGGTGCAATTTATGGAGCTCGAGGGATCTTCGAAGCCGCGGGGCCCGTTGTCTTTGCCGAAATCTACAACATGATGAAGGAAGATGCAAAATGGACGCAGGTGCTGCCCTTCGCCCTCGCGATCGTGTTGTACACGTGTGGAACTGGTGTGGCGATGTTCCTTCCCGTGTCGCGCACGGGTTCACAGCATCCGATCCCGTTCAGTCCGATGTCGTCAGCGGCGTCGTCGCCCGTCGCTGCGATGTCGGCGACAGGAACATACACGTACGACTACGATGATGACGATGACGACGATGACAACCACGACGAAGAAGATGAGAAGAAGTACCTTGCTGAGCCACTCCTGAGTCACCACAGCAAGCCAGACCATGGTGTGTTTGATGTATGAAGAGACAGAGAACTTGGAGGGTACCAATAAAGCTGGATATTTTGTACAACCTCGATCTACTGGAGAGGTGCGAGTCCACCTTCAGCAGCCTTACTTGGAAATGTCTGCGGCCTGGACGGCAAGTCCATCTCAAGCTGTTGTGCAGATAGTTTGCTTGCCATATCATCTCGGTCTCTTGGTTCGTCATGACTTCCTTCTGCTGTGGCAGCGGCCACAGCTTTGGCCATTTCAGCCTCCATCCGTTGACTAGCAGTGCGCATGGGCTCCGACAGCTCTTCAACAACCGCGTTCGTTGAACTCTTGGGCTGAATAAACTCCTTTGCGAGCTGCTTGGAGTCATGGAAAGCAACTTGAGCAGCCACTGTCGTCGCAGACAGTGGAGTCGTCGTGGGTGTCATCATTGACCTCTTGCTTCCCAGTCGACGCAGCTCTTCGCGATACCGGGCCGCCTCATCCTGGAGGTCGCGCACTCGATGGTCGCTATCTCTCTCGCTGTACACGTCGTCGTCGCCATCGTCTCGCGGGCGTGGGCCCGTCACGATCTTGTCGATCACGACAGTGCGGCCGCTCCACTGCCACGTCTCACGAACCTTCATCGCCATTATGCGGTCGTTCGGCGCTGGCACATTCCGAGACAGAATCTGTCGGTCCTTGAGCCACCACTTGCCTCTCTTCGTGTCAACAGGAATGAATTGAGTATAGACAGCGGACTGACTCGAAGGGTGAGACTGCTGAGGTAACTGCTGCTGGTGCGGACTACTCGACGCTGTATCCTTCCACCGGATTGTCTTCGCTCGTGAAGGACTCGTAGCAGCCGTGACAGGGCGACGAGGACTGGGACTGGGACTGGGGTCCCGTCGGTAGTCGTCATCCATTGGCTTGGAGACAGGGAAATACGACGATTCTTGCTGCTGCAGACGGTTAGGCGATGAAGATGACGATGCCCCAGGAGATCGCGCGCTGTATTCACCCGAGCCGGCACGGCCACGCTCCTGCTCATTGAGCATCTGCTTCAGCACCGCCACCTCGCGCTTCAGCGCCTGCACCTCCTCCGCCGACGCCATTAACTGCGTGGTGCGGTTGGCTCGCCCGTGTATCACAGGATTGATGTGGCTCAGCTGCCCATCTGAAGAGCTCATGACGGAAACGACTCTTCAACGAGCGAGCTTGAAGAGCCATCATTCCGATCATCATTCCTAGAAAGAGGTGAGACACGTACTTGAAGCACATTTCAAGGTGCATTTGGTGCTCATATTCTCCTTCTTTTGACAATTTCGGACCCGTACAGTACATATGATTAAAGTACCCCATGAGGTTTTATTCTTCCTTCTTCTTCAAAGTGGAAGATCTGGGAGCGCTTAATCCACACGACAACAGACATCCAAGGTGGCGTGACATGATTCCTGTGGAAGCGAAGCCTCTGCTCGCAGAGGAGCACAGCAGTTCGGCTACGATCCCGCCCGTGCCCTCTGGGTCGGTGCGCATTTCGATCTCTCGTGACTGGAAGCGGTCGCAGTCTCCAGGCAGTGAGGAGCTACTGAGCTCGTCGTACACGGATCTCGTGTCGCTCGCCAAAGCCAGTGACGAGACAAATGAAGCGCCACGCAGTGCGAACAAGAACCAACTGGGCACTATCAATGTATGTGTGTGTGTGTGGTACTTGCCTCGTTGTCCCCTTGCAGTGGAGGTCCTGACTGATTACTGGATGGCGTAGGGCGTGTACGTGCCGTGTCTTCTCAACATCATCGGTGTCATCTTGTTCCTTCGTCTCGGCTGGGGCATCGGTCAGGCAGGTGTCGAAGGAATGTTACTGATCTTCGTCATGGCAGAGCTACAGGCTATTCTGACTGTGCTGTCAGCCTGCACGATTGCCAGCAACGGCTCCATGCAGGGTGGCGGGTCGTACTTTCTCATCAGTCGCTCGTTGGGACCAGAGTTTGGTGGCGCCATTGGGCTGCAGTTCTACTTCCTGTACGCTGTCGGTATCTCGATGTACCTCGTCGGATTCGCGGAGGAAGCACAGCAAACGTGGTTTCCGGACCCAGGCATGGGCAAGCGCTCCGTCGTCGTGATCATCGCGACGGTGGCGCTGCTCGCCATTTTGGTGATCGGACTCATCGGCGCCAATGCGTTCGCCAAAGTGAACAAGTACCTCTTCGTGCTTCAGTTTGCGTGTGTGGCGATCGGTGCTTTGTTCATCTACATGCTAAAACCACACAAGCTTGAGAATGGAGGCGAGTTTACGGGCGTGCGGATGACGACGTTGAAAAGTAACCTAAAACCCGACTTCACGGCAGAGCAAGACGTTTGTGGTGATGGCGTCGCGTGTACGCTCGCCGGCGTCTACGGTAAGCTCGTGTTGGGATGATTGACAGCTCCTCTGTCTCACATGATTTGCTTGTTGTATCGCGATGGATAGCTATCGTTTTCCCACTTGCCACCGGATTCATGGAAGGACTCAACCTCTCGGGCGATCTGAAGGATCCTGGCCGTAGTCTGCCGGTTGGAACACTAGCTGCAGTCGGCACATCCTGCGTGATCTACATCTTCCTGATCATCACGTTCGCATCGGCATTCACGGGCATGACGCTGCGCAACAACTTCACTTTCTTCCAAGAAGTGTCCGAGTTCCAGTTTGTCGTGATCACCGGCGTCTTGGTGTCGTGCTTTTCCTCGGGGCTCGGTGCGTTGTTCGGTGCGTCACGTATCCTTCAAGCGATAGCCCGAGACGATTTGTTCCCACTGCTCAAGACGATGGCACAAGGTTCAGCACACGGTGACGAGCCGCAAAACGCTGTCGTGTTCACGGCATTACTGACTCAAGTCTTTATCTGCATTGGAGACTTGGATGTGATCGCCCCCATCTGCACTTCGTTCTTCTGCTTGGCGTACGCGGGTGTGAATCTGACGTGCTTCTTGCTCCAAGTGACCGGTGTTCCGAACTTTCGCCCGACGTTCCGCTACCACACATGGCATCTTTCGCTGCTAGGCGTCGCTCTCAACATCGGCGTGATGATCTATCTCAACGCATTGTACGCAGTCGTCTCGCTGATCATTCTCACAGGTCTGTTCTTCTATTTGTACCTGACGGTATCGCCGAAGAACTGGGGAGACATCAGTCAAGCGTTGATTTACCACCAAGTGCGCAAGTATTTGCTGCGACTCGACACCCGCAAGGCGCATTCCAAGTTCTGGAGACCGTCCATTTTGCTGCTGACGAGCGAGATTACCAGCCCTGAAGTCCGGTTGTGCCACTCCTTGAAAAAGGGTGGACTCTATGTGATTGGCAACGTCATCACCGGAGACTTCAGCTTCTCGGATAGCAGCAAATGCGGCGAGACCTACAACCGCTGGCTCGGCTACATTTTTGACGCGAAGATGAAAGCGATCCCGCAGGTCGTCGTTGCCGCTCAAGCTCGTGAGGGGTACCGCATGCTCATGCAAACGTCGGGACTCGGAGGGATGCAAGTGAACACAGTCGTCATTCCTTGGGCTTCGGTGCGTCGTTGTATTTGAACGATTCCTTGTATTCCTTGCGTATTCGCTGACGCTTGGTGTGGCCGTAGGGCTGGGAAACGACCAAGTCTTCTTCGACGCTGAGTTCGCTTGTGTTGAGCTCTGCTGACGAATTTGTGGGTCTATTGAGCGACGGTATCACCATCAAGCAGAACGTGGTGGTGACGCGTCATGTGCATCGATTGGATTCCCGATTGCTCAACAAGAAGTCCAAGACACAGACTGCTGAGATCGGTGAGCCCGACGCCAGCACTGAACGAGGTGTCGAGACGATCGACGTGTGGGTCCCTGGCAACTGGGACACACCAGGCGTCAATTCGAGTGCAGCTCTGATGCTCCAGTTAGCGTACGTTCTCCATTCGAACAAGCAGTGGCATCGTCGAACTCGTATCCGTTTGATCAAGGCGTGCAGCAGCAGCAATCCGATCACCATGCACCAGGAACGACTGCGTCTCGGGCAAACGGCCGCTGCCCTGCGAGTGGACGAGTTCGTGGCTGAGATGCTCGTGATGGCCATCAACTCGTCCAGCATTCTAGCCGAAAGCAGCTCTGTGCAACGCCCAGGCAGCTCAGTACACTACTTCGACGACGACAAGACGATCATCGAGCTCAACCAGACGCTCCAACGCAACTCCACACGCACGGCTCAAGTGATTCTCATGCTTCCGGACCCTCGCTTGCACGCCAGCGGCGAATCAAAGTCGGCTCAGTCGTATGTCAACAAACTGGAGCTACTCACCAACAACCTGCCGTCCACAATGCTCATCTTCAGCGACGATGAAGTCGGGGATGTGGTCTCAACCTCCATTTGAAGATGGCTACACTCTGGAGCTGTTACGAAACGCTCTGATCTCATTTCTGATAAGAACTCCTCCCATCCGAATCCATAAATTCTCATTTTCACAGGTCACATATTCGATTGCAGAGGTATTGGCTGTTCGGTCTCATCATCATCTCTGCTTTTGGGCAAACACTTCCGGGAAACCTCTGCGTGGAGAAACGGGATAAAAGACACGCACGTCGAGGACGGTCTGACGAAATTGCAGCGCGAGTTGCAAGCGGTCGTCTCAGTATCGTTGGCGCGAGAGAAGATCCGTAGCTATCCGCGAAGGAACCAGATCCATAGGTGGTCTGTACTGTAGTCGACACACGAGCCGCTCGACTTCTCTAGTCAGCGTGACAGACAATGGGCGCCACGCAGTCGTGGTGCTGCGGAGAGAACACGCGCGAGACGTTCGACACGCTGCTGCCTGGTAAGCGCCGCAGTGGCAGTAGCACCAGCAGTCGTAGTAGTAATGGCGTGAACATCGCGCCGGCGCGCTCGCAGGCCAAGGCGATCCAAGTCCAGGGTCCATCGTACAGCAGCGGGGGCTTTGAGAACAAGTACGAGATGATCTCGGAGATTGGTATGGTGTGTGTGTGTTGAGTTTGCGATTGTGACAAGAGAGCTGATGCTGTGGTTGTGCAGGACACGGAAGCACGTCGGTGGTGTACCGCTGTCGTAACAAGCGCACTGGCGGACCGCACGCCTGCAAGATCATCGATCGACGGGCTCTTTTCGGCAAGCGCAACGAGCACATGGAGCAGTTCCAGGTGCGTTTGCTATGAAGAAGCTGCAAGTAGATGTGGATCTCAATGATCGTGTCGTTCTGAAGGTCGAAATCCAAGTTCTCCAGTCGATGAAGCACCCGAATATCATCCGCATCGACGACGTGTACCTCACCGACTCGAAGATCTGTATGGTGACGGAGTACATGGACGGCGGAGAGCTGTTCGACTACGTCGTCGACAAGGGGTACGAATGATGCAATTGGGCCTCACTGAAAGCTACCTAGAGCTCACAGTATTGCTTTGTATCATCAGCACGCTGTCCGAGGTCGAAGCCAGTGCTATTGTGCGCAAGATCACATCGGCCGTCGCGTATATGCACAACTGTGGCGTTATTCACCGCGATTTGAAGCCCGAGAATCTGATGCTGACCAGCAAATCGCCCGGTGCAGAGGTGAAGATCATCGACTTTGGCTTGGCCAAGCTTCTGGACGAAGACGCCAAGACGCAGTCGTTTCTTGGCACCCGGGTATGGCCCACGCGGCAGTCATTTGGGCTCGTCTATCTGGTGCTCACCGTTGATGATGGTGTTCTGTTCGTGCAGGGGTACCTCGCTCCAGAAATGCTCCAGAGGCAAGCTTACACTCGCAGTGTCGACATGTGGGCGCTTGGCGTGATCGTGTACGTGCTGCTGTGTGGCTGTCTGCCATTCAACGACGACGGAAGTCGCATTGCGAACGACAAGGTCGCACGGGTTCGTAACTTGTGGATGTGCAAATCCGCGCGCTGTGATTTCCCGCCGTCTGACTGTTGTTGTTATGTGGTTGTCTTCGCCTGTAGGCCCGCTTCGGTCTCCGATTCCCTCGCTGGGCGAACAACCTGTCAGCCAGCGCCAAGGACCTGCTGAACAATCTGCTCGAAGTCGACGTGACGAGGCGCTACACTGCGGACCAGGCGCTCGCACATCCGTGGGTCACGGGCCAGCAGACGCCGAACCAGTACCTGCGCTCGCCCAACTACCTGCGGAATATCAAGCAGAAACGCCGCAACGTCCAGGACCACGACGACCACCAAGAGAACAACAGCGACTCCCGCATCTCCGAGAGGAGACAGTCACATTAGGCATCACTGAGGGGTCGGAGCGGAGAAAGAAAGATAAATTGTCAGAAGACATCCGTACATGTTCAGTTCAGCTCATGGAGCTCATGACGGAGGAGCTCTTTCTACTTGAACCAGAGACATGGCTTCATTTTCTCACATCCGTATCCGCACTTATTGCGTACTTAGCGGGAAAATGCATGTGGACCACTTCGATTGGTTGCGCGAAGGTAACTGTAACTTTTATCGTGAGGTTGCACCAACGACGGAGGGATCAACTCCAACGCAACACCCGCGGACGTCGTCGGGCAGTTCCATCATTTCTGCTTGCTCCTCGCCGCACGCACGCCGCTCCTCGCTCTCCAGACCCCTTCGCGACTGCGTGGGCGTCACGACCGTAGACTAGAAGCGCTGCGCTACGCGACCACGCGCTGTGCATCACTTGGCTCGCTCTAGAGCCGTCAGAAAGTGGCGCGAAAGTCGTCCACTGTTAGGAGACTGTAGTTGACACCATTCTCACCCACTGTGGGTTGGCTTTCTCGCCTCATCTAGTGAGGATCTGCTGGTAGAAGCAAGCAGCAGTATGCGCCGCTCCACGCGCCTCGAGGCCGTGACGGCGGAGAAGCGCAAGACCAAGATGTCGACGCGCATCCTGGCGCATTCCAAGCGTCTGCGGCAAGAGGTAGGCGTCGCCCTTTCTTGATCTGATAGAAGGAAAGAACGGGAGGCTCATGGACGCTGTGTGCGTGTGTAGATGGCGCAGGGCGATGCGGACGACGAGCCGGAGGAAGGCGAAGAAGTGGATATGGGCGAGGACTCGGACTTCATCGCGTCGTCCGACGAAGAGGAAGAGGAAGAAGACGAGGACGAGGAAGACGGCGAGGTTGGAGCCGTCCAGCCGCCGCATAGACGCCCGACAGACGGCTCAAGTAAGCGCAAGGCCATCGAATTGTCCACAGCCAGCGACAGTTCGGATCAGGACGAGGTGCTCAAGCCCGTGCGACTTAAGTCGGCGTTGAAGCGGCAGAAAGATGTCTTGCCACCTCTGGAGAAGAAACCCAAGTCTATTCTCAAGCGACCGAAGCCGCCGAGCACCGGGAGCTCCCCTGAGACGAAGCCGCAGCAGTACGTGGATCTGACGGCGGAAAGCCACAAGCGACCCATGAAGCAGCGGCCTGTCGTCACGAATGAAAACAGCACGGAGCCAGGCCGCCCGGAGCCTGCTGCGCCTCGTCGGAAGACGTCCAAGAGCTTGCTGTCGTCAATCATCGGCAGTGGATCCAGTGGCACTGTGGGCAACACGCTCACGCAGTTCTTCACCGAGATTTTGCAGTGGAACTTTTATGAGGCGTTGATGAAGCAAGCCCAAAAAGACTTCTCGGTGGTATCACAGGCAAACGACGGGTCGGAAGAAGGTGAAGTGGAGATCGCGCGCGTGCCCAGCAAGTTCACGTCGTATGAACACTATTTCTCCGTGTGGAAGCCGCTCGCACTGGAAGAAGTCCAGGCGCAAACACTCAACGCTGTGTCCACGGATCAGCCTCAGCCGTTGCCTATCCAGGCAGCATCGTCCGGATCGAACTTTCTGGAACGTACGTGCAAGATTCGTATCGAGACCAAGAAGCAGAAGGAGCACCACAGTCAACGGCGGAATCGTGTGCAGCTGGACAACATGTTCGTGAACGACTTGGTGCTACTCACGACGAAAGATGACTACTTTCGGGCGGCGTTTCGAGCTCACAGTGGCGGTGGCGAGAGCAAGAAGTCTGCCAACACGGAGAACGGCGAAGCAGAAGACGGCCAAGGCCAGGGGTTCCTCGGTATCATCTCGACGCAGCGTGCGTCCCGCGAAGGTCTGACGATCAGTGTCCTGGCGTCCGAGTGGCGTCAGTTTGAATCGAAGAAAGACGAGCTGTTTTTGTTCAAGCTCAACAACTTGGTGACGAGTGTGCGAGAATTCCGTGCGCTGTGCGACTGTGAGACCTACGAGCTGATGCCGCTGCTGCTGTCGGGTGAACACCGCGCTGGCTCGATGAAACTCGACTCGCTTGGTCTCGGATACGTGCGATGGTTACGTGGTGCGTTCAACGAATCGCAGCTGGAAGCGATCGCAGCAGCAGCTACGTCGGAAGGTTTCACGCTGATCAAGGGTCCCCCAGGAACCGGTAAGACGACGACTCTCAAAGGGCTCCTGAATTCCCTGCATCTCCGTGAGTACAGCCGGTACTACAATGCGGTGCTCGATGTCGCGCGGCGCCCCGACAACGAAACGAACGAAGCATGGGCCAAGATCGGCAATGAGAAGCCTCATATTCTGGTACGAATCGACTGTTTCTTGTGAGGTGGATGATTGTGAGGGGTCTGAGTGCTGTTCTTGGGTCTGTAGGTGACTGCGCCATCCAACGCCGCCGTCGATAACATCGTTGGCAAGATCATGGAGCAGGGGTTTTGCGACGGCGAAGGTCGAAAGTACTTCCCGAAGATTGTTCGCGTCGGCCGTGGCATGGTACGTGCACGATACATGTGGGCTCGCCTGCACACTTCTAACGTATTTCGAAACTATCCGTCCAGAGCAACCAAGTGCGAGGCGTTGGTTTGGAGGATATGGTCAACCAGATCTGTGGCCAGCCTTACGATGTGTTGCAGCAGAAATTGGGCCAAATACGACGAGAAATCGTTCAGGTAAGCCGATCAGCTTCAGCAAACGACAAACAGCGAGAGGGAGTATGGTTCCCTCACCCAATTTGTGTCCTCATAGGTTGAGTTCGATTCAATCGGACTGCGAAATCGATTCCGTGAGGTCGTAGCTGCCATCGATCGCGATCCTGATGGCATCCTGGCCCTCGAAGCTCAGCAGTTCCAACTTCAGCAACAACAACGCCAAGCTCACCAGCAACAGCTCCAGGAGCAGCAGCAGCTAGCACCCGCTCCACCATCGCCGGGTTCGCCTCCTCCCCCACCACCTGTTGACTCACCACCGCCACCACCACCGAGTTGGCACCTCTCATCTCCTCCGCCAACTGTGCTTTTATCTCCTGGAGCACCAAGCCCTCCGCCTCCATATAGCTTGTCACCTCCGCCGCCTGGTGTCTCAGCTTATCCTGAGTCTCCTCCTCCACTGCATGTGGCGTCGCCACCAGCTCTTCCAGTGCCGCACTCTCCACCAGCCTTGTACCCCGCATCCTCCACGTATACCGGCGCCTTCAGCGATGATCAAGAAGAAGAGGACGAAGAGGACGAAGCATTTCCAGAATCGTACGGCTCAACGGATCCTGCGACCACTTCTGCTCAAGAAGCTAGTGCTGCGTACAATGCGGAGGCTACGAGCAAGGCCTACAGTGCTTTCTTCGACGACGATGATGACGAAGAAATGAATGCAGAGGAAGATGAGCCCCTGCCAAACGCTAAACCTCCATCTCCACCACCAGAGAAGAAGATCAGCAACCACTCGGATCCCAACGAAGAGTCGCCCGCTCACGATGAAGAGGATGAAGCTTTTCCCACTAGAGAAGAGACATCACCACCCTCGGAGCCCATTCCAACAGACGACGACACGGAAGAAGATGAAGTGTTGCCCTCGTCGTCAAACGCAATCAAAGATCTTGAAACGAAGAGCGAACCGGGTGCGATCAAGGAAGAAGTCACGTCTTCGCCCAAGGTGGAAATTGAAGCCGCAAAAGAGGAGCCCGTGCCCGTGAAAGAGGAAGGCGACGTGGAATTGACAGGCGAGCACCTGAAGAAGGAGGAGAACGCAGAGCATGTGGATGTGAAAGGAGAGGATGAGGAAGTGAAAGCTGAGCAAGTGAAAGCGGCAGACGCAACAGCTCCTCCAATGTCACCACCACCTCCGCCACCGATGTCACCGACGCCTCCACCTCCTCCGTTGTCGCCACCTCCTCCTCCTCCTGACTCACCAATATTGTCAATGCAAATTGACTCCGACGAGCCATCGACACCGAGTTCGCCTCCGCCGTCAGTGATGCGGGGGCCAATCGACTACGGACGCTATCAGCAGTATCGACTACTGGCGCAGCAGCTCAACAGTTGCCTGGAGCGACTCAACGAGGTACGGTACAATGGATGCTGAGCGATGCTAGTTGGAATCACATTTAACCTTGATGTGTGCGTTTTGTGTGTAGCTTCGACTGGAAGAGAACCGGTATAGTTTCGCTCTTCGTGTTGTGACGGATAGCGGGAAGCCCAACATCCAGCAGCTTCGCCAGTCGCTCGAAGTGTCGTTCCTTGACACGGCCCACGTGGTCTTTACGACCCTGAGCAGCGCTGGTGTCACGGCACTGAACGATTGCACCAAGTTTGATATCCTGGTCGTCGATGAAGCTGCTCAAGCGGTCGAGTTGTCTAGCATCATCCCCATGAAGTACGTCCGATTGAGTTGCTATTCCCGTGATTCTTGGCCTCTCATTGAGGTCTTGTGTGGCTTGTAGGTTTGGTAGCCGGCAGTGCGTTCTTGTCGGAGACCCGCAGCAATTGTCGGCGACGGTATTTTCGCGCACAAGTGGTGCGTCACTGTACGAGCGTAGTTTGTTCGAGAGATTGGAGTCCACGGGCCATCCCGTGCACATGCTGCGGACGCAATATCGAAGCCACCCGCTCATTTCGTCGTTTCCTCGACACTATTTCTACGACGGCAAGCTCCAAGATGGTGAAAACGTGCTCACGTCAGCGTATGATCGGCCGTATCACCATCTTGGTGTGGGGGCCTTCTTGCCACTCGTATTCTGGAACCTGCTGAGCAGTCGAGAGTCGACGCGTTCGGTGTCACGACTCAACGTTGGCGAAGCAGAGATGGCCGTGAACCTCTACCTGACGCTCAAGAATTCGTGTCCGCCGGACGCTGTTGCCGGCAAGGTCGGAATCATTACGCCTTACAGCCAGCAAATGGAAGAGCTGAAGAATCGATTCCGACACGCATTGGGTGGCGATCGATTCGAATCGGAAGTCGAGATCAACACAGTGGATGGTTTCCAAGGCAGAGAGAAGGACGTCATCATCTGTGAGTAGTGTGCGCGTGTGTGTGCTGTGGTGGCGATAGAATATACTGACGCGTGTTTTGTGATGGAAACAGTGTCGACTGTGCGAGCGGATCCGCGGGCTGGTGTCGGCTTCTTGAACGATATCCGACGAATGAACGTGGCGTTGACGCGTGCCAAGTTCGCCTGCTACGTGATTGGCAGCGAGAAGACACTGCGGTCATCCAAGCCCTGGTCGGCACTGATGGACCACGCGTACAAGACCAACAGCATCGTGCACGTTCAAGATCCAAGCTGCAATCTACTCACATTGCGTCCAATGGAAATGCCTCCCACCGGACACAATCACAGTGGCGGCGGAGGACGGGGTGGAGGACGAGGTGGTGGGCGTGGAGGAGGTCGCGCTGGACGTGGAAATCGACGCGATGACCGACAAGGATACTCCCACCATCCACCATCTCCTATACAAGTTCTACCACCGCAAGGATATGCGCCGGGTGCCTTTTCAAATGCGGCTATGGGCCCTCCACCTCGAAGACCTTCTCCTACAGGTACGAACGCCAAGCCACGTTTCTCCACGTTGAAATGCGAGTATTGACCTCTTGCATGATGTAGCTGGACCAGGATATCCCCACGATCCGCGTGGACCTTCGCCCACAAATGGAGGAGGGCGTGGTGGTCAAGGAGGAGGTGTACGGGACCCAAGTAGAGATCCGCGCCTCACGGGGCGGGGAGGTAGAGGTGCGTCTCCACCCAGCAATGGCCGAGGAGGCGGATCTGCACCATATCCAGCCCCTCCACCAGTGCACCACGGCGGTGCTCACCCTCCGCCAGCGTTCAACCAACAACCGTCCCACTTCTCAGCACCACAGAACGGAGGATTTCATCCACCTCCAGCGCCAGGATTACTTCCGCCGCCAGGAATGGGACATGGACCGCCGCAGTATCAGCAAGGACCACCGCCACAGCAGCATCATCCGAGATATCCGTCGCCAGGACCTGCTGCAGCGCGAGGCCCTCCGGCACCTGCACACTTCCAGCGTCATCCGCCGCCTCACCAGCCACCGCAGAACATGGGACCACCACCTTCTGCAGCATTTGCACCACCACCACCACCACAGGGTGGACTGCTCCCTCAGCAGTTTGCTCCACAAGGAATGGGACCGCCACCTCCATTCCAGGGAGGAAGAGGCGGGCGAACACGCGATCCACGACTGCTTCGACAACAAGGCGGCGGACGAGGGTGAAAGTACCAGCTATTTTTACAGGATGAGCCTTAGCCGCTGCAGCATTGTGCCGGCCCAAGATCCTGTCCGTGATTGAGACTGACGTATCAGAACCACGCCGCCCGTGGGAGGTAAGTGGTGCCCCGTGCCGTCGTAGGCACAGCACCTTCGCGTACAAGCGAAGTACCAAGCCGAAGAAACTCACCTGGTCATTTCCAGGCACTGTATGTGAATAGAGCGTCGCGCCTCTTTGCGCTATCGTCGGCCATGCAGAAGCTCGTGTTCCCCATGCGGGAGACAATGCCGTATTTTGTTTGTTCCCTTCGACAGGTCGACGAGTGGAAGCGATTCCGTGCGCGCAGCTCGCAGATCTTCACAAAGGCAGAGTACGATGTCAACGCCAAGTACACCAAGAGCCCCTTCGCCCAGTCTCTCAAGATCGAGGACTTGTTGCGGTTCCTCGACGACACTGCGATTGATATGGAGTTCATGGTGCAGTTGCCATCGATTGAGAAGTGTCTCGAGCAGTGGTGGAAGGTGTATGCGAAGCACCAGACACTGCTCGAGCCGGAGCAGTTCCGGCAAGTGTATTACGACGTCGCCAACGTCCTCGTACAGGCCAAGACAGAGACCATCCACAAGAACTCCGTGTCAATGATCATGCGAGCGTCGTGGACAAAGTGGAGTACAAAGGAAGAGCCACTGTCGCAACCCGAGTTCTCGCGCTTGCTCTTCATGCTTGCGCATCTCATGACGGAGAGTAATCGTCTGGACGACTACGTCACGTTTTTCCAAGAGACGCTCGCCAAGATCTCGCGCGTGTACCAGACCAAGACCAAGCGCATGGAGCAGTGGAAGCGCAAGCCTCGAATGCATCGCAAGTCCAGTCTGGTGGAGATCATGGGGTCGAGTGGTGTGATTCGAA
Organism: Pythium sukuiense; assembly: GCA_023334995.1. NCBI lineage: Eukaryota > Oomycota > Peronosporomycetes > Pythiales > Pythiaceae > Pythium > Pythium sukuiense. The sequence goes on along the minus strand of JAADVL010000093.1, from coordinate 34,111 downwards.
TGTCACTGAGTGGTGCGTGTACAATGTCGATGATGTCGAATCAAGGCGGATGTGAGTTTGACCCTGACAAGGCATTACCAGGAGAATCCGGGGCTGCAAACGTCAGCAGTGGCAGCGTGGACAACGGCACTGTGAACGTGACTCTCCAGCGGGTGATGAACAGGCAGTCGAGTGCAGTCAGTGCACATGAGCTCTTCGGAGATGGGACTGCGGACAGATTCGTCGAAGTGCTGGATCGCCGAGGTGTCTACACGGGGTCAGGAATGGCGCAGCACGTCGTCGTGGACCCGCTTCTTCTTGAGAAGCGATTCCAAGATAAGTGGAGACGTCCAGCCCACGTTGAGATGACGCAGTCGACGGAAGAGACACTGCGAGAGCTCCATCCAGCGACCAACAAGTACGTCCCACCGCTCAGCATCGCCAGGCTGTACACCTCTCCTCTTGTCGTAACCAGGGCCGGGCTACGAGGTCTGCTTCAGAATCGCAAGTGCCAAAGCACGCCATCACTCAAGCTCAAGACACTGGGGCATACGATTGAAGGCGACACTACCGACCGTGGACAGGCACCTATGGTTCATTTTGAGCAAGGCAATCGAGAAGACGACGTGCTACGACGCAGTTTGTCGATGGTTACGCTCAAGAAGCGCATCGAGAAGAATAAATCGGAGGCAAAGAAGCCTCATCGCAAGGAGCAGCGGCGAAGAGTTGACGATGGCGACGATCCAAAGCGAAAAACTATCGATTTGGCGATCTCCACGTGAAAAGGATACACTCGCTACCGAGCTGTCGCTACTTTGCTGATGGAAACACGCGCCGCAAGACGTGGTCGATCACGGCAGCGCGGCCCTGCTTCGTCGTGCGGCACTTGACGCGGACACCGGCGCCATAGACTTGGCACTCGTTGAGGAGAGGCCGGTTTTGGAGTCCCGCACTGACTGGTGGGAGAGTCACGCTCACCTGCTCCGAGTCGAACAGTGGCAGCGGTTGCTTACTTAGTGGTGATCCGGGTGGGTGGGTTGTTGACTCGCTCTTGCAGCGCAGCCGCTCGACGACGTTGCTTGTCAGCACGGACAGCACGACTTCCATACCTCCCAGATCCACGTCCACACAAGACGACTGTACCATGAGCGCGTGGAGCAGCTTCGTGAGCTGCGCTTTCTTCGCAGTCGCATGGAGCTGCTTCTTGCGTGCCTCCATTTCGTCTGTGAGGGTTTTCGGGTCTTTTTTGGTGGGCGCCTTTGCCTTCTTCTCTTTTTCGGCTTGCTGGACGATGCTTTTCCAGTTGTGAAGGACATCCTGGATGATCGTGACGTGTGTTGCCGACTCAATTCGAATAGGAAGGCCGAGCGGGACTTCGTTGGAGGCGAGCGAGTCTCGTCGTGGACCAGTGCGAAGCGCAGCCTGCAATGCCATGTCATTGTACTCAATGCGGATTGTTCCAACACAGAGCTTGGCTTTGACGTCCCAGCTTAGCTCTTCGGAAGGAGGTGCCAGCAGTGATGTGGGGACTCGTGGCGCGGCATCCTTGAAATTGTACTTGAGACCAAGATACAGGAACCCGTCGCTCGGCTCACGAATGTACTCCGTCGAAATGGCGTTGCCAGTGGGAGTCGTGGATGTCGAGGCCATGTCGATCAGTCCCAGCTTGATCAAGCCCAGGCGAAGCTCAACAAGTAGACTCACAGACGGTGATCGACACAGCAGTGCGCACCCAGTGCAGCCGTCCACGTGAAGCTCGATGAATGTATCGAGGGATCGTGGAGGAATTAATGGCGCTGACACCGAGAAGATGCCGACAGTGTCCTCCAGCTTTGCCACTCGATGGTGGAAGCGTATCGACACAGGACCAATGTGCCAGTTCACGTGTGGAACGAAGCGAGCGGTTGGTGCGAGCAGCGACGGCGGCAGCAGCGTCTCAAAGAACCCTTTTTGTGTGGTCAATGACGTCGGGGACGATGGCCCACGCAGCGAAAACGCCTTTGTCGGGCTGCTGTTCGTGCTGCTGCTCAGCTTGGGACGAGCAATTGGAGCGGACGCTGAGTGGGTGAAAGGAGCGTGTGTGTGATGCGTAGGTGAGGGCGGCGAGAACGAGTGCTGCTTGGTGGGGCTGCCCGTGGGCGATGACTCAGCGCAGTTGCGCGTGAAGTGATGGTGGTGATTCGCAATGAACTCGAGAGGCGGCACAGTCCTCGATGCCTCTGATGATGTCGATGAAGGCGCGTCCGTTGATTGTGAGTCATTGTGCTTGGGTGACACGTGGGCGCCACTGCCACGCCGAACGGCAGGAGCGGCTTCCACTTGGTCAGCTTCGTTGCTTTCGCTCATTTGTAACACCAGAGACCGTCGAACTGAGCCTTCCGACGAGAGCTCAGGCACAGGCTGGACGAGGACTGCCATTTGCTGAGAAGACACGTACTCGTTGCGAAGTAGCTTCGTGGCGTGCTTGCGCATCTCAGCTTGTTCTTTCACAGGAAGCTGCAGCACAAGATCGGACAATTCCCATTGCTCCGCGAGCGACAGCGGTGCACGCAAAGACAACGGCACCTCTGCCGGTTGTCTGCTCTTCGTATCCGTGGCTCGAGGACTCGTGGGCACAAGTGCACGCCCAAACAGCGCGATTTTGAGAGCCTCGTCGTCGAGGCTTCGAGTGTACAGTGCGATATACCGCTCGCGTGTCGTCTCGGGGTCCTCTACGTCATTGCCACCGAGGAAAGTCGCTTGCACATGGTTGACAACTTTCCCGAGCTGGTCTACAAGAACGCAATGGGCTGCATACCGCCACATACCCCGTAACCACGCTCGGTTTAAGCGTCGTGGGTTGCTGTCGATAGAAAGAGACACTGCAGTACTGCTCGAGACTACGGGTAGCAATGCTACGGACGAGAGTGTGACTTGTGGCGGTGGAATCTGCTCGCGATCGACCCACGACGGCAGCCACGCGCGTCGCTTCGTTCGTTTGGAGAAGTCGGCCATCCGCGCGAGCTCTTCTTTGAGCACACTGAACTGCTTCAAGTCGCCGTTGACTTTGATATCTTCCGTCACGATGTCGACAGCGCCTAGGGCCCACGAGCTCAGTGCCTTGCTTTCTCCTCGCACGAAATCGAGCTTGAGCCACAGCGCCGAAATCAACGCGAGGTCCCTCTCGGCGTTGGGCTCGAATGGCTCGCTGAATCGCTGACGAAGGATGGCATACAGTTCCTTGGTGGTTAGCAGCGTCAGCGACCCACGTGCAGTGGGAGCTGAGCCTGTGACCGAAGACGGTGACGTTGTTGGAAGTGGAGAAGCCTGCACGAAGCTCGTGGCGTTTAGGTCGCAGTAGACTGCCGTGTTTGCCACATACAAACGCTTGCACGCAGTGTTTTCGTCGGAGGAGCTCGGATATTTCACACCATGCTGTTCACGGCGCTTTAAGATCTGGTCGTCTATGTCTCGCGTCGAGAACTCGAAAGTCTGCAGAAGAAGGGGACGAGGAAGGATATGTGAGTCCAGAAACTGGAAGGGAGCGGCCAAGCGCACTCACTGGGACGTGGAGACCATACGCGATGGTCTGGCCTTCGTATTCGCTCTAAAACAAATCAAATCAGCACTTTTTGTCACGAGAATCCAATGAAATGCCGCCAAAAAAGCTCACCTCGAAGCGGACGTGTAGTCGTTCAAGTTTGAGAGTCGTCTGCGCGATCGTACCCAGCACTTTGTTGGAGATCCACCGCACGAGCTCGCGCACACTCGATGTCGAGTTCGAAGTGTTTGGATCCTTCGACTTGGCACTGAGCATCGGGATGTAGATGGACATGCCGTGGATGATCGCCACCAGTAGCTCCTTCGCATAGCGCCACGCGAGCTCATTGTTCCAATCCACGGGCTTGTGGCCGACCACGAGACACACGTTGTCAACTGAAATCGTCAGCGGCTGGCCGAGCACAAAGCCTACAAACCCTTCGACCTTGACGTCGCCCACGTAGCCGGCCTTGAGCTCGAAGGGCAAGTGCAGGGCATTGAGGATCTCTGTCTTGAGGAACACATCTCGCAGTCGGAAATGGCTCGGGTCTAGTGAGACATACAGATACAACGAAGTCGTGTCGGTCATGAGATGTACAAGCGACAACATACAAGAGGAGCTATTGTACCGAAGAGATCGCCGAGATGGAACTCGACGTTGTCTTCGGTCACGTCCACGAAGAACTCGCTCAGGCGCTGGAGTAGCGTGGCGATCAGCATGGTGCTCGCACTCAATGCAACACTGAGGCTCACAACTCAGGCTGAGGGTGAAGGACAGTGCGTTGCCATCGGCTTGCAATCGTCCGTTTCCGGAGGTATTTTCATCGCCCTGTTTTATCGTCAGTTGCTCGTTGCCTGGCGTTGCCTTTCTGTTTGACAGGCCGGCGTCTCTTCAAGATCGCATACACGATCAATTCAAAAATGAATTGCGAGCGTGGTTGGCATGAATACGCTACAGTAGAGGGTGAACCTCTATATGTTGCATACGAGAGCCGTCCGATCTGGCTCCGGCAGACACGTTGCGAAGAAGCACGAGGGAATTGGACGCCACCACGATGATCAAGTTCGTGCTCATGGTGAACAAGCAGGGCCAGACGCGCCTGGCCCAGTACTACGACTTCCTGTCCATCCAGGAGCGCGTGGCGCTCGAGGCCGAGATCATCCGCAAGTGTCTTGGACGCAATGAGAACCAGGTGCGTTTGGAACGACGAGAAGGAGCTCCCCAAAATGGAGGGGTACGGCAGTCGCTGGACAAAGGGGCTAACTGCTTGATGACGTGTGTGGATGTAGTGTTCGTTTGTGGAGTACCGCGGCTACAAGGTGATCTACCGACGATACGCGTCGCTGTTCTTCATCGTCGGCGTCAAGGACGACGACTCGGAGGTTCGTCGTCTGGATCTGGCTTCCTGATTGCGATCTGTGATCGCCATGCAGCGGAAACAACGCACGAAACCTAACGCGTTTGATTGATGCTGATAGAATGAGCTGGGCATCCTGGAGTTCATCCACGCGCTCGTCGAGACCATGGACAAGTACTTCGAGAGTGTGGTACGTATCTTAATCGTCCCAAACTCACCCTGCGGGCAGTTGATCTAATACTGTACTCTCTGGCGCTGGTATTTGTGGCATTTTCAACCACCCCGTTCTTCTCTACCTCCAGTGCGAGCTCGATGTGAGTTGTTTTCCGCGTTCTTCTTACTAGTGGGTCCTTGGAATCGCCAGTACTGACGCTCAGACTCTGCTGCCTGTGCCTGTAGATCATGTTCAACCTGGAGAAGGCCCACTTCATCCTGGACGAGATGGTCATGAACGGCTACATCGTCGAGTCCAACAAGATCTCGATCCTGAAGCCCATCCACCTCATGGAGAAGGCCTCGTAGACTCCCCGCGGAGCCTGCCAAATCGTATTGTGATTGTCCAGTGCCGTGTATTGTCCCTGTTATCATCCTTCACGTGCATCTCCACCACAGCGTCGAGCACTCTCATGATGAGCTCCACCATCGACGCGACTTCATGGAGGACTCGACGAGTGTATCCATCTCATGATGGGCCCAGACCCACATCGCACGGCGCGACCCACCCACTAGTGTGGGTCGAGCCCATCGCGGGTCGTGTGTTTGTTTGCGAGCGAGCGTACCAAAAACCTGGCACGGGTGGGTTCAGACAAACCCGCAAACCGAACCGCGTGGCCGGAATGTGTGGTGGCTCCCCCTGGAGGGGTGGAGATGGGTCCGTTGGGAAGTGCCACCCAAAAACCTGTCACTCGCGCGGGTTTTCCGAACAAACCCAAACCTGTCAGCTGGCCTCTGGGTTTCGGGTTGAGTCGACGCGAGATTCCCCTCCGCCCGTTCCCTCAAACCCGAACCTGCGACGGTCGTAGAGCCCTTTCCTTTGGTAATTTGTCGAACAGGTGGAAACGGGTCGGGTTTGGTGGGCAGTCTTTCGAAGCAAGAAGAAAAATGGGTCTCGCCACGTTGGTGGTGGTCGGGCCCGCCACCGGTGCTGTTGCAAATCGCTATTGTAGTGGGGCGGAGGCCGCTGGCTGCATTGAGTTGCAATTGGTGTGAGGGGGGAAAAGCGGGCTCTCGACGCGGCACGCCGACAAGACGTGTAGCTTCCAGGCATCGAATTGGACGACGGCGACGCGGTATCTGGGTAGAGCAGATCAGGCGCTATCTATCGAACTGCTTTGTGTGTGGAAACGCCCTTTGTGGGTCTTATAATCCGCTGCCGACCCACGCGCACCAGTCGCTCGACTTGTGCTCGCGTGGAGGTCCCTACCGACAAGAAGAATTCGAATTTGTAGCCCAGAGATTCACGGACAAGCAGCCACAATAGACGCGATCGCAGAACTCACGATGAAGCGGGGCGAAGAGATCCCCTTCGAAGAGGAATCCGCGGCCACGCGCAAGAAGAAGCTCACGAGCGTGGTCTGGGAGACCTTCACGCCCATGAGCAGCAGCGGCTTGAGCAATGGCATGATCGACTCGGCCAAATGCACTGTCTGCAACAAGGTCTTCTCCACGCGCCACGGCACGTCCTCCATGATGCGACACGCGAAGCGCCATAGCGAATATCCCAATGGCTCGGCTGCGAAGAAGCCCAAGAAGCCAGCGGTCGCTGTCAATGGCGTCGCCAAGAAGAGCCCCGCCGCTAAGAAAGAAGGCCAACCAGCGACGTTTGACGAAAATGGAGGAGGTACGAAGCCGCGCTTTGGTCTGCGGTTACGAAGGCTAGGTTACTAAATCATAGTGTGGCGTCTTGTGCAGGTGTCAAGCGCCAGCGGATGCGTAACCTCACGGGATCGCTGGTGGAGTGGCTTGTCGAAGACCGACAGGATCCAGGCATTGTGCACCACGAGAAGTTCTTGGAAGTGCTTGCGGCGGCGGGCAACAAACCTGTGATTCCGCCAGTGGATTCGCTGCTGAAAACCATCGAGCGCAAGTACTACACGCTGTTTGCTCGAGTCGGAGAGTACATCGCACGCTCGGCAGTGGGCAAGATCACGTTCTCGTGCGATACGTGGTCCAAGTCAGTATATAAGGGCTACATTGCTGTGCATCTGCACTGGATCAACGCGGACTGGGAGTACAAGTCGATCCAGGTCGGTCTGGAGGGCTGTCCGTCCGAGTTCAACGCCTACTTCATGTCGGATCTGCTCTTCAATGTGCTGCAAGTCAACTGGGGCATCGGCAACAAGCTGCTCTGCGGTGTCACGCCAATGACCACTGAATCTGGCGTCGGCATGGGCTTTCTGCGTGAGAAGATCAAGGTTTTAGTGGGCATTGACAACATCTCGCCTAGCTGGAATATCACGTGTCTCGGCCACTTGATCCACGCTGGTGTGCGTGCGGCGTTCAAGGAGATCCGCCAAGAGATCATGAAGTTGCGCTCGCTACTCTCGCTGCTCAAGTCGGCCACCGAGAGCCAGGAACACTTCAGTCTGCGCACGACGGAGATGGGGCTACCGCAGTTTCCGGACCAGCTTCCGAACTTGGACTCGCCCAAGGCCTGGCGCACGACGATCACCATGATTCTCGAGACGGCTAAGCTCAAGGATACGATCACCACCATGTACGGCGACGCAGCGAACGGCATGAACATCTTCCTGCTGGAAGAGATCGAGTGGGATATGCTCGTGTGGGTGGCATCCTTCCTCCAAAAGTGCATGCAGATGGCGACGTGCCACGGCGACCAGAAACACATCTCGCTGAGTATGTCGATCAACGTTTGCAAGGCGATCATCAACCTGTGCGAGAGTACGGCTGCGTCAGCGACGGAGTTTAGCGCCACGGCTGCGTCCAAGATCCAGACCGTGTGCATGAAGGTCAAGTCGAGTCTCGAGCACTACCACACGGAGCACTCGTCACCGTACTTTGCGCTGGCCAAGATCCTCGACCCACGCTTTTCGAACGAGTCGGTCGACAAGGCTGAGAAGAAGGATTTCCTCCGGGAGATGCTGCGCAAGAACGTATACGACGCGCTCACGGACCCACACCATGAGAACGATCCATCCCAGAACGATGCCAGCTCTGCCTACTCGACTTTCGAGAAGCTGCTGGACATTGGTGAGGGCATGCCCGACTACTCTATCGACGGCGACGAGGTCGACCGGTTCTTTGACGCCACGCTCATCCGCGACAAGCGGTCTGATCCGTTCTTGTGGTGGAAGTCCAACGAGACAAGATTCCCCGGTCTGTCCAAGCTTGCACGTGACGTGTTTTCTATCCCGGCGACCGCCGTGCCGAGCGGCGTGATCTTCACGCAGAGCAGCCACGCGCGACCTCTGAATCTGGAAGCCGGCGAGTCCAACAAGCTCTTCAAGTTTGGTGAGCTCGCGCGTTCGTGGCAGATTGAGCGCCAGAACTTCGGTCGAAAACGTCGCCGCGACTCTTTCGACTACACGGAAGGTCCTCTGGATGCTCCCAACAAGTTGGCGACGGCGTACGAAGAAAGTATTTAGGTTATCAAGGAAACAAAAAGAAGGAACGCGAAGAAGACGGAGACGCGAGGGAGGACAAGAGCATCATCGACGACTTGGGTGACCGACCAGTGGAGAAGCAGCGCGGTATATTTCCTCGCAGTCACCAGCAAACATCACCAGCGCACACTGATTCCTCCGCCGATCTCATCTGATTGGGTGTATTGCCTTTGTATTTTCCACGTGAGTCGGCAGAGATGGAGGTGTGTTTGCGGAGATGGCGAGTGCGGCGAAGGGGATGCAGCGAGCGGGTGTGGTGAGACGCAGCAAGCGCGTGGTGGAGAGGTCGACTCGCGTCCACCGTCGAGGATCTGTTTGTAGTAATGGTTTGGTTAGGAAAACGCACAGTAAGACAACACATTCAGACCATGACGGCATTTGATATCTTCACCGGTACCAGGAGCGAGGCATGCAAGCGAAGGTCGAGATGGCACTTTGTGACACGCTGTGGCTGTCACGGATCCAGGCTCCATGTACGCTAGACGATTGTTGCCATCATCACGCCATGTTGAAGTTGTCACCAGCAGCTCACTTCACGTCGGATTCCCTCCTCCCTGCTCATCTATTTAAGCATACCCTGCAACAAATGATAATACGATTGGAGATTAATAAGTCCAAAACCTTTCATGAATGGATACCCGGTCAAAATTGTGGTCAATTGGCTCTGTCACGTGGGCTCTGGAGGGAGTGGGTTTTTGGGTGATTGGTCTTGAATCTGCACGTCGACGTCCCTCCGCCAGAGCTCCCCACTCACCAGATCTGCATCGGAGCTCTTCCCCCCACATCTCTTCCATCACTACAGAATGAGCGGCCTCGCCAAGAACATCTACATTATCGCGGGTAAGCGCACACCGTTCGGCAACTTCGGCGGAAAGCTGAAGGACGTCTCGGCCACGGACCTGGCCGCGCACGCCGCCCAGGCAGCCATCGCCGCTGCCAACATCGACCCGTCGCTCATCGACGCCGTTCAGGTTGGCAACGTCGCGCAGACCTCTGCCGACGCTGCGTACCTTGCGCGCCACGTGCAGCTCAAGGCCGGTATCCCAATCGAGACGCCAGCTCTTACCATCAACCGCCTGTGTGGCAGTGGCTTCCAGTCGGTTGTCGGCGGAATCCACGAGATCCTGGTTGGTGATGCCGAGATCACGCTCTGCGGCGGCACGGAGAACATGTCCCAGGCCCCGCTCGCCGTGTACGGCAACAAGGCCCGCTTCGGCGTCGGTCTTGGCGCCGGCATGAACCTCCAGGACACGCTCTGGTCGGCGTTGACCGACTCGTACTCGAACACGCCTATGGGCATCACGGCTGAGAACCTGGCCGCCAAGTACGGTATCACGCGTGAGGAGTGTGACCAGTTCGCGCTGCGCAGCCAGACGCTGTGGGCCAAGGCCAACGCCGCTGGCCACTTCGATGCCGAGCTCGCGCCAATTGAGGTCAAGGCCGGCCGCAAGGTCGAAATGTTCACCACCGACGAAGGACCACGCGCTACCACTCTTGAGAAGCTCGCTAGCCTGAAGACCGTGTTCAAGAAGGACGGTGTCGTCACGGCTGGTAGTGCCTCGGGTATTTCGGACGGTGCTGGTGCGGTCATTCTCGCCAGCGAGGAGGCGGTCAAGAAGCACAACCTCAAGCCACTGGCGCGCATTGTGTCGTACCAAGTGTCTGGTGTTGAGCCAACGATCATGGGCATCGGTCCAGTGCCTGCCATCAACGGTGCCCTCGCGCGTGCTGGCCTCTCTATCAAGGACATTGACATCTTCGACATCAACGAGGCCTTCGCTGCTCAGTGGCTGTCGTGTGTCAAGGAGCTGGGCCTGGACCCAGAGCTGGGCAACCAGTGTGGTGGTGCCATTTCGCTTGGCCACCCACTCGGTGCCTCGGGCAGCCGTATCACGGCCCACCTGACGCACGCGCTCCAGCGCACGGGCAAGAAGTACGCTGTCGGCTCGGCCTGCATTGGCGGTGGCCAGGGCATCGCGCTCGTGCTCGAGAACATGGCTTAGGCTCCTTCCCCATGGAGTCCAGATCGATTGTCCCTCGCTCTCTTTTACACATCAATTCAATAAACCAACCGCTCAAGTGCTTGTGCTTTCTCATGTTGTACTCACTCAGTCGCTGCGTTGGCTTTCATCCTGCTGTTCTAACACTTCTAGCGGCGTACATTCGCGATTGTGTTGTGGTCTGCTATTACCCGGTAGGGTCTCAGCTTATCTGTCTCGTCGTGAACCGCCTCGGTCACTGCGATGGTAGTCACGCGAGTCCCGGCGTTCGCGGTGGCGATCCCGGTCTCGCCCTTGGTCTCGCGATCGGTCGCGAGCATCACGACCACGAGAGCGAGAACGGGATCGCGATGGTGAGCGACGTCGGCTCTCCCGACGGCCGTCACGACTCGAGCCACCACCCGTGGCACGCCCGCGACTGCGACTGCGAGACCGCTCTCGCGGGCGGTATCGATCATCGGCACCACCGTACCCACCTACCTTCACCTGGCTAATAGGCTCACTGTTTCCAGCAAAGGCAGCAACGCGTATCACAATCAGTAACTCATTCGAATCCCAGCAGCATGACGATGGCGGTAACGTACCGTCCCGAGTACTTGACGTTCACGTCTGGGCCTCCCTTGCGGGTATCACCGATACCACCGCCATACTTTCGTGGCCTCCAGTCGCGCACAGTGCGGCCTCGCTCTACGTCGACGACCACACGACGGCCATCGATCTTCTTGCCGTCCGCCTGCTTGTAGGCGGTCTTGAGGTCGCTCTCCTTCTCATACTCGACGAACGCGTAGCCACGCGACTTGTCGTCTTCGTCTTCCACGAGACGAATCTTCTTGATAGGTCCATACTGTTCAAACTCGTGGCGAAGCTGCTTCTCCGTGGTCTCGAAGCTGATGCGACCCACGAAGAGCGTCTTGTACGCGTCGTCCGTCTTGCGCTCGTCTGCCGCCTGGGGGTCCCCTGTGGATCCCACAGAAATGTCCATCAGCCCCCACTTTCCAGCCCAGCCAATATGACACACTCCTAGATAAACCTACACTTGGCGACCTCCTCCTGGATCTTGGCCTCGCTCTGCTGGGTCTTCTCCTGCGCCAGTCGCTCTCGACGCTCCTTCGGCGTCTCCTCGATCTTGCGCTCCGGCGGCGGCTGCGTCTCGAACTGCCCTCCCACAAACGCCACACTTTCATCAACATGCCTCCTTCTATGTATCCCAACAGAGTATAACGGCCAGCGTACCGTGTTGACGAAATCCACGAGCCCTCCGTACGGCGGCATCTTGCGTTTGGTGAGCTGAGGCACGTGCTCGAGCGGTGCGTTTGGCTCGAAAAGCGCCTTCAGGTGCGGGGGCAGATGCGTCACAGCAGGGCCCATGCCGCTGCTGCTCATCTGCCCCTTGGGAGTCATCTTACGGTGCGCGTTGGCGTTCATCATGGCCAATCCGCCGCCGATACTCGCCCTTCCTTGCTGTTTGGAGCTGTCCGTTGGTCGGCTCCGATGATGGAAAAGCAGGCTTCGATCGTTAGAAACAATTTCTAACGGACTCATTTTAGTTCGTATCGGGTAATACCAATTGTACAGCAAACGACAAAACAATATGAGTTTCCGGACAGCTTGAAGCTTGCCGCGTGGACGGATGTGGTGCTGGAAATCAAGCGAAAGTGGTAACATGAGGACGCCGACGACGTCGCGCTCAGAGCGTGTTGCGAGGCTCCTGGGCGTCGGAGCGGCGCTCGCTTACGCCGCATATGTACCTGAAGTGTCTGCGCGTGGCGTGCACGTGAATTTGACGGCCTCCTGGCCCAGTTCGCCGCTTTATCCGCTGCTCGAGACCAGCGAGTTCCTCGCAGAAGAGAATCCGTTGTACTTTTGGCGCTACATCGACGCGCTGGCGAAGCACCAGGACGCGATCGCCGCGAAGAAGAGCGATGCCGACGAGCTGACGTCATTGGCCGTCGAAATCGCGCAGGAAATCGCGCCAAACACGAAGAATGTACGTTGAAATCTGCTGGAAACATGGATGTTGCGAGAACTGACGGGGTTTCTGCGTAGATGCTGGAGCTGACGGTCGCCACGCGCACGTACTCGGCGAAAGTGGAGATGTTCCGTCAGGTACGCGACGTATACAGTGGCTCTGAGTGCCTGGGGTTCTTGACTGAGCTCTCTTGATGTGATGGTGTAGCTGGCGTTGGACTCAGGTGCTCGCGTGTGTGGCGACGACACGGATGCATGGGCTGTGATCTACAAGGAGAAGCGCTGCGTGACGGCGGTCGCGTGCTCCGTTGATGAGCTCGATGCGGCGGTGGCGACCGCGGCGTCTGGCAAGTCGGACGTGTGCGTCGCTGCGGGTGTGAACGACCAGGAGCTGAGTGTGGACCACAAGTACCCGCAGACGTTGGCTCCTCGAGACGGATCGGTGATTCTGTATGGATCGCTGGGCTCGCCGTCGCTGTTTGGCTTCCACCGTGAGTTGCTGGCGCGTGCAAAGGACGGTTCGGTCGCGTACATGCTGCGTCATTACCCGAAGGACGCTACGCTGGACACGCTGCTTCAGGGCTACGGCGTCGCGTTGGACATCAAGAACATGGAGTACAAGACCATCGACGACTCGAAGAAGGCTGGTGACAGCGGCGAAGATGGCAACATCGTCGAAGAGGAAGAAGACGACATGCGTGACGATGAGAACGAAGACGACGGAGGAGAGGAGATCGACGGTCTCATCTTCTCGAGACTTTTCAAGTCCTTCCCGGCCATTGAACCAGAGCTCAAGGCTTTCCGCAACCAGTTGATCAAGCAACACGAGCAGGGTGACCAGGAGGTCAAGGCGTGGCACCTCAAGGACATCGGTATTTCGGCGGCTCGCGAGATCTTGGACGCGAGAAACCCGCTCAAGCGTCTCCGTATCTTGTCGCAGGACTTCCCCAAGCATGCCAAGAAGCTGGCCTTCTCGCGGAAGGAGCTGTCGGACGCGTTGCGAGCGGAAATCGACTTACGCCGCAACGAGGTCGTCTCGAAAGGACTTCTGAACAAGTTCTTGGTGAACGGAATCGTCGTCGATCCGATGCAGCTATCGTTCAACATTTTCGACTTCGTTGGTACGCTGAAGAAGGAGTGGTCTGTCGCAAAGAAGCTCGCTGAGCTGCCTCTCACGACAGAGGAGCGTGAAGCCATGCTGAAGAACATTGCTGAGTCAAGCCCTGAACGTGGTGCTGTCCGCATGCGAGTGAGAGGCCCGTTGGACGGATTCACGCCCTTGTATCTGAACAACATCGAGACCGACCACCAGACAACGCAGTGGGCTCCACAGGTCGCGACCTTGCGACGACCATCATGGAACCTCATCTTCATTCGCAAGAACATGTACGAATACGTGCTCGCCTTCGATCCTACCTCCCAGACTGGACGGCTGGCGTTGAACCAAATGGCCTTCCTTCGCACGCGAGCCGCCCCGCTTCAGTGGGGTGTGCTCATTTCGACGAAGGAGCTGGTGGCTGCGAAGACCAAGGCTGCTCGAGATGAGCTCGTTGAAAAGTACAAGCTTGCCGAAATGGCTGATAAGGCTACTGGCTGGCACTTCGCCAAGCTTCTCGCGATGACCAAGGAAATGGACGTTCCTGAGGAGGACGGACGTACGGGGCGCGTCGTACAAGGTTTCATCGAGGGCACTGCTGATGAGGGTACGGAACTGACTGTGCAAGCGTTGGTGGACTGCTACCTCGACGCGACGGGAGGCTCGTTCTCGAGAGCTGCTAACCGCAAGAAGGCCCTGGAGGCGATTCGCAGCAACAAGTTCGATGAAGAAGTACTCAGCATGACTGAGTACATCGGGTTGAAGCACTTGCCGTTCGAAAGCGCTCTCTTCAACGGTGTGCTCAAGGACGATTTGGATCTGCAAGGCGACATCATGAACCACTTTGGCCGCGACCAAGGACTGTACCAAGAGATGGCTCGTGCTGGTGATCTGGAGGATGATATGGATTTGGTGACTGAGCTGCTCATTGCTCAGGAAGCCTACCCATCGTACTTCTCCCTGTTCAGCGGCAACGCTCCAGCAGGAGGCGCTGCCGAGGGCGCAGCTCCTGCCGCCTCAAGTGTGAACCATCTCTTCGCGAACGACGAGTATGGTGTTCTTGAGAAGCTTGTCGCTGATCAGGTCAACTTTGTTCACCAAGCAGGGTCGGGAGCACAGCCAAAGAAGCAGACGCTCCTCTTCTCGGCAGATTTGAATGATCCCGTTCATGCTGCGCACGTCCAACAGACGTTTAAGGCAGTTCAGGAGGATCTTGGCACTGTCATGCGCGTCGGAGTGATTCATCGTGTGTCGGAGTCTGGTGACCGCGTTGGTGATCTTGCTGCCGCGATCATTGAAGCTATTGGCCACTCACAAGTGGAGTCGCACGTCCAGTTGGCTACGGAAGCACTCGGTTGTGTTGCCAAGGGCAAGACAGTTGAGGCCGCAAAGGTGAAGCTTGCCGGAATCGTCGAGAAGGCTTCTGACTGGTCGTCCGATGCTGTGCTGAAGACGATCAAGGATGACTTGCTTTCTGGAAACAACTTTGTCTTGGCAAGTGGTCTCCACAAGCCGCTGGTGGCACTCAACCGAGTTCTCGACGAGGCTCAACCGCGAAAGAAGGACGAAGAGACGGTTGCTCAGCTGTATTTGAACGGCTACCGTCTTGATCTGCCTCCGCAACCAATTTCGTCTGAAGACATCGCTGCCTTGATCAGCTTTGACATGAAGTACCGTAGCCAGCCGATCGCCAAGGCGTTCATCAAGCGAAGCGCCGTGTACACGCCAGAGGAAGCCAACGAGCGGAGCATGGCCATCGTCAAGGCCAGCGCGATCGTGGATGAGTACCGCAAGGTGGAACGCACGGCTGCTATTGACCACGATGGTTCGTTGGTTGCGATTCAACTGGAAGGTGACGAGTCGATGCAAGTCGTCGCGTACGTTGATCCACTCACGGAAGCTGCTCAGCGAATGAGCTCGTTGCTCATGATGTTGCGAGCTCAGCTGAACGCCACTGTCGAAGTGTTGCTGCTTCCAGCATCGGACTACAGTGAGTTCCCTCTCCAGCGCTTCTACCGCTACCTTTTCGACAAGAAGTCAGCCAAGGCGTCGAGTGTGAGTTTCCGCAACCTCCCAATCAAGCCTATTCTGACCATGAAGATCGACACCCCAGAAGCGTGGAACGTGCAGACTTTCCGCACGATCGAGGACCTTGACAACCTGCGCGTCGATCCTGATAGTCCTGCGGATATTCGTGCTACCAAGACGGCCGAGTTCCGCTTAGAGAGTCTGCTTGTGTACGGACAGTGTCGCGACAAGACGTTCGATGCATACTCTCCACCGAACGGCCTCCAGCTTGTACTCGAGCGCGATGTGGGCAGTTCTCGCTTGCACCGTGACACGCTGGTGATGAAGAACTACGGCTACTTCCAGCTGCAGGCTACGCCAGGAGTGTGGAACTTGCATCTAGCTCGTGGGCGTGCGGTCGATCTCTACGAGATCGTGGAGCCTGCAACGGATAAGCGCTTGGTGTCGAGCGGCATCATTGTCAGTGGCTTCACGTCTCGTCTGGATCAGCTGCTGGTTCAGAAGCGTCCTGGAAAAGAGCACGATGAGCTTCTTGTTTCTGGAGACGGAGCTCAGGCTCCTTCGAGCGGAGATGTCGAGCCGATTGCTGCGGATGCTGGTGCTATCGGCTCCTACTGGAAGTCAATGCTCTCCCTGTTTGGAAAGAAGGCAAGCGGTGACAAGGCCAAGCAGGAGAACAACGCGAGCGCTATCGCGACGACTGGTGCTAACGCTGGCCGGAAGGGTGAGACCATCCACGTGTTCTCGCTGGCCACGGGTCACTTGTACGAACGCTTCATCAAGATTATGATGCTCAGTGTGCTCAAGCGCACGGAGAACCCAGTGACTTTCTGGCTGCTGGAGAACTTCCTGTCGCCTGACTTCAAGGACTCGATCCCGGCGCTGCGCGAGAAGTTTGGCATGGACATTCGTCTCGTCACGTACAAGTGGCCGAACTGGCTCCGTCAGCAGACGCAGAAGCAGCGCATCATCTGGGGTTACAAGATCCTGTTCCTCGACGTGCTATTCCCACTCGGCGTCCAGAAGATCATCTACGTCGATGCTGATCAGGTCGTTCGTGCGGATCTGAAGGAGCTGTGGGAGATGGATCTCCAAGGCGCGCCGTACGGCTACACGCCATTCTGCGACTCGCGCAACGTTGGTTTCCAGTTCTGGCGCCAGGGCTACTGGAAGGACCACTTGCGTGGACGTCCGTACCATATCAGTGCGTTGTATGTCGTGGACTTGGCGCTCTTCCGTCAGATCGCTGCCGGTGACATGTTGCGTGCGATTTACGATCAGCTCAGCGCTGACCCGAACTCTCTTTCGAACCTCGACCAGGATTTGCCCAACTACGCGCAGCACCAGATCCGCATCCACTCGCTTCCGAACGAGTGGCTCTGGTGCGAGTCGTGGTGCAGTGACGAGTCCAAGGAGAAGGCCAAGACCATCGACTTGTGCAACAACCCGAAGCACAAGGAGCCTAAGCTGGACATGGCCAAGCGCGTGATCTCGGGTGAGCTGTTTCCGGAGTCGTGGCTCGAGTTGGACCAGGAAATCAAGGACGCCGAGCGCGCCTTCCCATCATCATCAGTGGCAGCGTAGATACTGACAGCAAAGCAGAGGAAGCCACCTCAACAGAGAGCTACAGTAGATGCGCGGTGAGTGGAGGTGTCCAGGAGTTAGTTCGTCTCGGTGCATTCTATTGTCGCCTCTACTTGGATGGAGATAATGAACATGTGACCACGTAGATCTTGTCTTCGAGCGTCTGGAACTCGATCTGCAGGTGGTCGAAGCGGCACACGAAGAGCTGCTCGTCGTCGGCCTTGCCGCGGCCTTGGTGCACGCTGCGGATGTCCAGCACCAGCATCTGCTCGATCGCTGCTTGGATCTCGTCGAGCTTCTTGTAGAATCGCAGCTTCTCTTGCTGCACGAGCGTCGTGAGCTTCGCGAGCGCCTCTGGTGCAAACTGCACCGGGCGTGGCAGTGCATCGGACGGGTCCGTGACCCAGTGTGGCACGACATGGTCGGGGACAAAGTCCATGGGCACGTACGGCTTGACGTCCAGCACTGGTGTGCCTTCCACGAGGTCGTGGCCGCTGATCTCAATGTATCGCCTGCAAACACCACCACGTTGTCATCAGCCAGAGAGCCCCGTCAGTCAAAGGTGGAGAGTCAATCAAGTGAGCTGTACCCGTAGACGGCTTCGATCTTGACGACCGTGAGACCAATGGAGTTGGGGCGGTGCGGCGTGCGAGTGGAGAAGAGTCCGACTTTCTGGCCGCCGAGTCTATAGATTGATACACAACGAGCTGGTTAGTCCAGTCCATCCGACCTCAAGTCGGCCGCATCACTAGACTATCCTACCGTGGCGGCGCGATCTTGGCGGCAAACGTCGAGTTCTTGTTCTTGGCGACGTTGGTGTTCTCGTGGAACACGAAAATGACCCACAAGTGGCTGAACTGGTCCACGCACTCGAGCGCTGTGGGCGGGATGCTGGTGCGGAACTTGATGCGGCCGCGTGACGCCGGCACGAGCGCGCTTTGGCGCGGCGTCCCGCGACGCTCGTTGAAGCATGACTGCACGTGGCCCACGCTCTGAAAGTTGTATCCCGTGAGCTCCTGCTGCTTCTGGATCGCCTCGCGGGCGTCGCGTTCCGCATTTGTGCGGCCAGTGCGCTCCTGCGCGCGGAGCTTTTTCTGTTTTTCCACTTCGGCTCGCAGCTCCGCGATGAGCTGGTGTTTCACAATAACACCGGACGAGTCGGCATCAATGCTCTCTTGCGTAGATTGCAAGCCAGCCTGCCATCCGATAGCGGCACCTACAGCAGCGATGCACGCAGCACCGCCGACCAGCAGAGCCGTCGATGGTGACGAGCTCATGACCAATTGGCGTGGGCAAAATCCGTCACTAATTCTGGTAGTCATGTGATTCATTTCAGTGACATGGGGTACGGTTGCGTAACCCAAAATAATAGACCCGGAGGTACTATCCTCATCCATTACATGCCGGTTAGTAACTTCAAAGATCGAGATGCAAGAGCTACTGATGTAAGGTATATAGAGCAAAGCCCCTGATTTCTGCTGGATGGATGGATGACCAGCATCAAGTTGGTGTAGTGCCTTCGTGACTGGGGATAGCGACGGTCTAAACCCCGTTGTCGCCATGTTAGACTGCCATACTTTACTTGAACGCTTGGAGGGTCCTTCGCTCGTAGCCACAATTCTCGCCGTGGCGTGAGTCTGCATTCGTTGATGTGGATGTGGCAGTGGCGATAAGTGGACTGTTCGTATGGTGAACGTATTGTACCCCCTTCCATAGAAAGATGCAGTGTAAAGGCTCAAGGAAACGGCGTCGATCAATCACTTCGTGAAAAACTGCCAATGATGGTTCCCTCTTCTGCCATCCAAGTCTTTCTTGATCCTGCTCTTTCGCGGGAAGCTGTCTCGCTCGACAATCAAACGCCAGCTGATTGATGTCCCCAGTGGTTTTAGCTACGGGAACCCGAACCCAGCTGGCTTCCTGATAGTCGGCTGGGTCCTTCCTTCGCCCGAAGGCCAGTTGCCTACAGTACACAAGACTAACCTGCATCCTCCGCCCCATTATCTTAGACGGAAAGGCAGCACGCCGGTAACCAAGAGGCCGATCGAAGGGCGGACCATACTCCCTCCATCGACCGCTTCCTCGGCATCGCCCCACGCCACTCGCCATGGGCTGCGTCTCGCGTCTGCGGATGGCCCGCGCGCTGTGGGTCTTCGTGGCGGCCGTGGCCTGCGTCTCGGTGAATATTGACGCCCAGGAGACGGAGGACGTGTCCGAGTCTCCGATCACAGCCGTGCCTTCCATCTCGTTCGTCTCGGAGACGACGACTGCCGAGGCCACACCAGCGACGGTCGGGCCTTCGGATGCGAGCGACGCAGAGGACTCGACGCCCGCGCCGCCGACCGCGTCGAATGCCACGACCAGCGTGTTCGGACTCGTGCTCAGTCCGTCGTCGAATGAAGCCGTGGACTTGCTGGAGATCGTCCACAACGACGACGCCACGGCGCCGCGCATCTCGTTCGAGTCCATGACCGACAAGCTCGCGTGGGACGTCAACAAGTGGGAGGACCCGCTCACGCAGTTGGCCAATATGATCAGCAACGAGAACGTCGCCGTCGCGACCGACAGCCTCCGGTTGGACGTCAAGCTCAGCGACCCAGCCAACGCCACGAACGTGTACGTTGTCTGCTCTTGTGGGAGGGCTAACCATCTCCATCAGAGAGCTAATTAGTCTACATTCACGCCTGACCGTAGAACGTTCGCGAAGAAGAACGCGTGGAAGTTCGGACCGACGCTCGTGCTCAACGACGCGGCGCTGAATGGGCTGCCCAACCTCAAGAACCTGTACGTGGTCGTGGTTCCTGTATGGTGGTCATCCTCATCCTTCACTCGTGTTGACTCACTCGCGTGACCCCACAGGTTGTTCTCCAACTTTAACATCTCGTTCCAGGGCACCCACTGGCTGCCCTCGGCTGCCAGTCTGGACTCGCTGTACGTTGTTGGAGCTTAGAAGTGAGGACCTCAGGGACGGCTAGCTCACCGTGTTCTTCTGCAGGGCATTCAACAAGAGTACCATTGCGACGTTCAACGTGTCGGAAGACCACGTCATCACCAACGTGTACGTGTGACCCAGTCCCATCTCTACTACACTTGCTAGTATCCTCACTCTGGTACATATGATGTAGCTCCTGGCAGGACTCGGTGCTGGACAGCTTCCCCACTGCCCTCCTCTCGCTCAAGACGCCCCCGTCCATCCTGTACGTCGACCGCAGCGACAAGGTCTCACCTACGCTCGCTCTGGACTGACCATCACGATCTACCCCAACCTACAGGTCCT
The DNA here is from genome assembly GCA_023334995.1 of Pythium sukuiense. Taxonomy (NCBI): domain Eukaryota; phylum Oomycota; class Peronosporomycetes; order Pythiales; family Pythiaceae; genus Pythium; species Pythium sukuiense. Next base: position 13,682 of record JAADVL010000093.1, on the reverse strand, counting down.
TCGAATCGTGCACCTTCGCTCAGCCCTTCGTGTTAACTGCCGATGAGTTCGAGCGTCTGCGGAACATTCCGGCCATGACGTTTTCCCAAAACACCTTCCCGGACGCGACGTCCTCATCCGGATGCACCACGACCACAACCTTCCAGAGCCAGTCTGTTTGCGTGACGAGTACGTTTGCCTTCCTTCCTCTGTACCGCCCTTCAGTTTTATGAGATGCTAACGCCTGTTGTGTGTCAACTTGAAACAGCCTCAGGCGAGTCTGCGACCCCTACGAGTCAGAGCTCCACAGCCACAAAGATCGACGACCTACCGGAGACCAAGCCCCTCGACGCCTCCAAGTCCAAAATGTCCACTTCCAACAGCATGGCCCACACGCTCGTCGCAATCGCATGTGCCGTCGGCGGCATTGCGATCGTGATTGGCTTCGTGTTCGTTCGTCGCCGCAACCACAGGATGAGCGGAGCCGGCCAGCAGGAGCAGCTCACGTTTACCAATCACAACGACAAGTTCCTGAGCGACGACGATGAGATGCTGTCGCCTCAGGCCCGAGAGACGGGATTATCCGCGCGAACGACCGCTGCCACGACTGCTGCTGGAGGAATTCTGAGTGACGTGGACCTAGGCTCGCAAGTCATCAAAGGCGACGGCCGGCTGGGCACTAACGGACTCTTCCGAGCGGAGTATCAGGGTGAGACAGTCGTCGCACTACGTGTGAACGTGGCGAACCTGGATATCCAGAACAAGAGCATTGAGTCGATCGTCGCAAGCTGCGTGGAGCTGCGGCATCCGTACGTCGTCGAGTTCGTCGGTACGAGTCTCACAGGAGCGGATGAAATGTGGCTCGTGGCCGAAATGATGGCCAAGGGAAGTCTACGGTCGGTGATTCTGAAGAAGAAGATCGAGCTCACGTGGGAAAAGGTACAGACCATGAGCCTACACATCGCGTCAGCTCTAGCGTTTGTCCAATCCGTCCGATCGCCTTCTGCACTCGTGATGCCCACACTATCATCCCGAAGCGTGTTGTGCGATGCCGACTGGAACTGCAAGCTAGACGTGTTCGAGTTTGCCGAGCCGAGCCGAGATCACGTTGGCCCCATCCTGTCGTTTGGTCAGGGAGAAATCGCGTATCGAGCACCGGAGATTCTGGCGAACCCCAAGGTTTCCCGGCTTCCAAGCAGCGACGCGGCTATGGCCGAAGTTTACGCTCTTGGTGTGATCTTCTGCGAGCTATCGCTTCAGAATCTGGCCTACAGTGATATCCTCGAAGAGCAAGGCGTCACTATGGGCGAGATGCACATTGCGCGAGAGGTTCTCGCCAACCGACTGCGGCCTGAGCCAGCAGCGGATACTCCAAGCGAGTACGCCGAAATTATCGCAGCCTGCCTAGCGTCGGATCCAGCACAACGTCCCACCGCGATGCAGGTTGTCGACTGGCTCAACACATCAAAGTGAATGATGTATCCACCGAGATCAAAAGTCGAAGCCGGTCAAGGTAGATCAGCACGCCTAATATCAAAATAAATGTGAACACTGCACTATCAATCATGCAGCATCTGGTCGCATAAGCAGACTGCGTGTCCTAGTGGCACTCATGGTTCAGACTCGGTTTTGATATCCCCAAGCCCTGCGTCCGGCCAAGGCGTCTCATGGAAACGATCAGCCAGTTGCTGGTATGGCAGTGCGCGCTGTTCGGTTGTCATCGCAGCGCGTCCACTCGAGCTTGGAAGCACCCAGACTTCACAGTCAGCAAGGCACTCGCGAGGCCAGCCAGTAGGCAGTCTGCTCTGTAAGCCGTAGCTCTCCACTTTCGCCAGTGGAGGCGTGAAGAGGTAGCTGAACTGGCGCTTCCCCGAGAATGCAATGATCATCGGTGAGTGGGGCAGTGAGCACGGCGCTTCTTCGGCTGAGCATTCATGGCTGTTGATGCAGACTTGCTTCACGTGGTTGCGAAGGCGACGGAAGAAGTCGAGGCGCCAACGGTTCACTAACCACAGAGACGATGACAGTGAGTTACAGACAACGTGAGTTGACAACATCGGACGCGACGCACTTGTCTCCTTCCCATACGAAGCAGCGTCATTCCCAGGCTACATAGCGCCACAAAAAACAATCAGCAATGGCATTAACACTAAAGGTGTTGCTGAACTGCCTGAACTGCACCTCCAGTCCGATCGAAGTCATGCCAACGCGGTACACATACGGTAGGTTGTTCTGCTCGCCGATATGGATACCAGTGGGGAGAATGCCACGCCACGAGAGCGGTGGGAGGCTGCCACGCAGCAGATTCCAGAATCGGTTCGATGGATTGCTGTACGAAAAACCGCCTGACACAACAAATACGACGACACACACGAATGAACGATCCACAGGTCTGTCCCTGCCATTTTGATCATGCCTGTGACGTACTTTTCCACGCGTGGTCCGATGGATTGTGGCCCACAATGAGAAGTCGGAGACGGTCCTCTTGGAAGTGTTGACACTTTGTTTGGCTTTCAAAGCATGGCCCACAGATCGCATGCCAGCGCTCCTGCCACTTGGGTACGCGAGGAGCTACGAGGGACTCGGCGGTCTCCACGGCGGCCGTTGGCTCGGGCTGCGGCTCCTCTTTGATGCGCAGTCGCTTGCTGTTGGCTGGTGCTGGTAACTGGGACTCTACTGCACTGCTGGTGTCCACACCAGTCGCTCCGTCGCCTGCATCCCGCGTACGCTTGGCGTCGAAGCGGAAGCGGTGAAACATCGCGAATGGAAATGGAAGATCAACCCAGGTGATCTGCTGAGTGAGGAGCTCAACAACCAAAACATTATTTTGGGTAGTGTGGAATCATGTATTTTGGGTTTTATGTGACCTTTCATGCTCCATAATGACCGCCTTTCGCGGATTGGGACGCCGATCGTATGAGGCGAACGCTGGACAAGCCGCTTCCTGCGTTGTCTCCTGCTAGGCACGATGACCGCGGCGTGCGTGCTGACTCGGTGACAAACCAACTGCGTGCGCTGACCAAGCAGAAGCCCCGCAAGCGCCCACCGCAGGCATTAGAGCCGCTCGACCACGACCCGCAATTCAACAATGATGCAGCGTCCACAGTGCAGGCAGTGAGCGTTCAGAAGCAGATCCAAGGCCCTGTGAGTCTTCAGTGGCTGGTCGATGACTTTGTTCAGTCGGCGGGCACGGGTGATATCGCCAAAGTGGACCATTATATCCGTGGTGGCATCCCCATCGACATGAAGCACAGTGTGCTCCAGCAAACGGCACTCCACGCATCCACGGCGCTGAAGAATGACACAGTAACAAGGCATCTCGTGCAAGCCGGTGCCGATGTCAATGCGCTCACGAAGGTACAGCTGGATTGAGATCAATGGGAGCGGTGAAGGGGCTGACCTGGGGCTGTGCAGGACAGGGAATCGGCTCTACATTTGGCAGCACGATATCACAGCGTCGCGGTAGCCGAAGAGGTGCTCAGGAACAGCGCCGATATGCGCGTCCTGAATAGGGTGAGATCACGATGAGTTGTTCACGCCGTTGGGGAGTTTTTGATGTCCTAGTATGGCTTGTAGAACGAGATGCTGGCTATGGAAGTGGCTGCCGATGTCGAAGACCGCACTATGGAACAGCTATTGGAGCGTCAGTATCTTGTGAAGTCTCGACAACAACGCTAGGCCGTTCGTATCACTAAAGTCGCGTGTTTGACGGTGTACTAGCCCCTCCCAATGCTCCGTCAAACGTGCGAGCCACGACAATCACGTCGACATCCATCACGGTCGAGTGGTCTTCTCACGGCCTTGCGACGTCCGCTTATCAGTTTCGCGTTTCGTGGGTCCCCAATGGAAGCCTCAGCGAGTTCTTTGAGATCTGCAGCAGCTCTTCGTTCCGCATTGGCAACCTTATGGCAGCAACCAGATACGAAATTCGTGTCCAGGCAGGCAATCTCACAGTCGGTTGGAGCACAAGCTCCGACGTTTTAGTTGTGGAGACCGACGGTGACGTGCCCAACGCTATGGCTGCGCCTTCCATCACTAGAGTGAGCGACCACTCGATTACGATGCAAATACGACTTCCTCCTTCGAACGGTGCAGATATCCAGCGTGTCTCTATCCAGCTTCAGTGCACTGGAAACATCGCGGCGGTGGCAACCAGCTCGTTTCGTAAGCTGCTGCGGTCTGCTGACCAGGAGCAACGTTGGGAAAGCGTACTGTGCGACGCCCCCACAATGCGGGATTTTGAAGACGACCCACATGATAAAGAACACACTGTTGAAGGTCTTCAACCCGGCCACGTGTATTACTTCCAACTGAAGGCCTGGAACCGCTTTGGCTGGTCTCCCGACGGCGAAGTCAGTGACGGGATCTGTACAAACGACACGCCGAAAGTCGTCGCGTCGACAGCACGAAGCATAACGTTAGTGTGGACCAAGCCATATTCGATCGAGTTGATTGACAAGTACCAAGTCCAAGCCCGCATGAGCTCCAGCACCAAGTGGGGAACTGTCGCCACTGATGTGATCCAGCAGAGTGCGCAAGTGAATGGTTTGATCCCAGCGACGGCGTACATCTTTCGAGTCGTGCAGCACTATGCAAGTTCTCAGAGATGGGAAGTTGCGGAGAACTGTGCCTTCACAGAGCTGTCGAGTACCCACACGACGGTCCCAGAACCTCCGCTGTCTCTGCGACTCGTGGATCGCACAGCCACTAGCATCACGCTCTCGTGGGAGATGCCACGGTGTAATGGTCACGCAGTCACGGGATATCGACTGGAAATGCGAATGCAGGCTGATGCTGAATGCAACACGGAGGAATGGGCTGTTGTGGACGCACAAATTCCTATCGCTTCGAAGACGTACACAGTTGACCGCTTATCACCAGGACGCGGTTATCAGTTCCGAGTGTGCGCAATCAATATTCTGGGCGACGGGCCTTACGTCGATATGATCGACCCTCCAGTGTGGACCTACGGTGAGTCTCCATCCTACTCGTTCATCGGTACTTCCGCTTTTTAGCTAACCCTCGGACGTCCCTCCTTCAGCATTCCTACCGCCAACAGCCCTCGCGTGCGTCGCGAAGACCAGCTTCTCACTCACCATCACATGGCGAGACGGAGCTTCAAGCGATACAACTACCGAAGGGTCCGCAGCGACGGCACCCAGCTCTCTTCAGTATGAGGTGCAACTGTGCCACATCGACTCCAGCTTCCTCCATGCTACGGATCTTTCCGAGATCATCAGCTCCTCAGCCGAGTGGCGGACAGTCGTGAACGGCCTGGCCGAGTGTCGAGCGCTGATCTCCGGACTGAGCCCCCTGGGCTGCTACTGCGTTCGCGTTCGTGCTCGCAGCTCTACTGCTCTGTCCAGTGCCCAGGGCTGCGACGCTGACAGTGTCTTCAGCCCCGTGAGCTCCGTGTTCCAAACGCTCCGTCGAATGTAGCCATGTCGCTCACACGTCGCATATCCAAACGTAACCCTTGTACCCCTTTCGTCGTGTCCCTCATTTCCTCGTCTTATCTTGGGGATTTCGAAGCAATGCCTTTCTAATTCGGGACCAAGCGGTTACGATCAGGGTTACTTCGTACCCCTTTGGTTCATGTCCGTAACCGGGTACGCCTTGCTTGGTGGCGAATAGCTTCCTCCTCAAGCCCAAGAGCTCCTTGCATTTCCGTCACTATCCTCGCTAATCCCATGGGCGTCGCGCGTTGCGTGCGGCCGGCGGAGCTCGTAGCGGCGGCCATCGATCACATCTCGCTAGAGGGAAGCGATGGTGTGGCCGTGAGCGAGCTGCTGGACGCCGTGGAGCCGTCGCGCGACGTGCGCATGCGCCGCCAAGTGTGGTTACTCCTCCGGCGCCAGCACGCGAGCGGCGTGTTGCAGTTCTACTACGTCGTCACGCCCGGCGTCTCGGGTCCACAGTCGAGCTCCAAGAAGCGCAAGCGACCCACGGGCGGCGTCACGCGAGAGAGCAGAGCGCTCCGCGTCGATGGTGCTGGAAATGGAAGGAAACAGACCGCAGACGCCAGAGATGAGGACGATGATGACAGCGACATCGCGATGGAGATTGAAGACGACCGGTCACTGGCAGCAGCAGTGGCAAATAACGGCGAGGAAGAGAGCGGGAAGAAGGAGAGTGTGCAGATGCTGAATATCGTGCGCCGCGAGCCGATTGCCGACGCCTCGACGATCACGTTTGAAGACGCGTGTCCGGTGACGACGTCTTTTACAGCGAATACAACAGCAGCAGCAGCGACGGCACATCGTCGAAAACGGCTCTTTGTGGTCGCGTGTGAAGAGCTGCGGCTGCGAGCGCTGAATATCCCAAAAAAGGCGATTTTGGCCGAGTTTGGCGACGACCACCTGCGCATTCTGGAGGCCGTGGGCCGCACGCGCACCATGGGCATCACGATCCCGGCGCTGTGTGCCGTGTTTGGCAATGCTTCGTCCGTCAAGAAAGTACACAACTCGCTCGACACGCTCATCTCGTACAATCTCGTGGTCAAGCGCATGATGATCGTGACGCGGCCGACCATGCGGCGCCTGAATATCGTGCATCTGCCGCGGTTTGCTGCCAATTTTGTACCGGAAATGTACGACGAGTCGGCCGAGTTCGAGTCGGATGAGCAGTGCAAGAAGATCCTGATGTCAGCCGCAGAGACGTACCTCAGCGACCTGCCCACGCACTCGGCCGTGCTGTACGATCTGGGCCGCGACCTCGGCTTCCAGAAGCGACATCTTGAAGTGCTCAAGAACCACATCATGCAAGAGTGCAAGCGTGACGAGAACTTCCACCTCGAGCTCTTCCAGGCCGTGCTGCAGCCACCGAAGAAAGGATCGAACGGCGGGACTGTCGAGCCCAAGATTTTGAATTGCGTGCGGTATCGACCGGCCAATGAGAAGCAGAAGACGCTCCAGAGTCGCGGGATGTCGCTCGAGCTGGGCCTGCTGCATCAGATCTACGGTGTGATTGAAGAAAACGGAGATAGCGGCACGACGATCATCGATTTGCGGAATCAAATGGTACTCCCGGGTAACAAGCTGCCGTACAAATTGGTGAGTATTCTTGCCGGCACGTATGGTCTCAAGGCGGAAGCGATCATTCTGGGCAAGAACAAAGCGTTCAAGCTGTATCCGATGTTGTCCGATCCGAAGGGAGCAAGTGCAGCAGCAGCAGCCGCAGCAGCGAGAAATCCCGTGAAACAAGAGCCACGCGGCGACGATGACTACGACGACGAGATCACGGTGATTCCGTCCTCGGCCTCACGAACACGAGCCGCGAAGGCAAAGTTACCGCCGTCCCTGCACGATGCGAGATACAAGCGCGTGATTGGTGACGCTGACCAGAAAGAGGAGATGTTTTCGGTGCGTGCAAACCTCGCGTTGAAAGTCGCTCTCGGCGGGATCGAGGTGGAAGGAACTCGCCAACGCCGGCGAGACCACATCACAAAGCGCCTGATGAATGAAAAGCTCATCAGCCTCTCATCGCTCCGAGCCAGCATGTTCCTGATGGAGAAGCAACATGCAGCGTCCGACGCCGCCTTTGCTGCGGAGAGCTCGGCAATGGCCAGTAATCCACACGTAGGAATGGTCGACACGCGATCAGTGAGCCGTATTGCTGCTGAGCTGGAATCCGAAGGCGTTCTGCGTTTGTTACAGCTCCCGCTACCGCCTCGGAATGTGTCGACCAAATTTCGAGCTCTACGATGCGTTGTGCTGCCTGGCTTCGAGCACGACGAACAGTTTATTCAAGAGTGGGTGAAAAACTACGCTCGTGAGGAGCGACTGCGGCGAATTCAGCAGAACTCGGAGAAGAACGAAGTTGTGCGACTGCGAGCTATTGACAGTGACGACGAAGACGTTTCAGGCTTCACATTGTTCCGGCAAACGAAAAAGCGTCCGCGAATAGAAGATGGAACCGGCGGGGCCGCATCCGTCTCGACAGTTGCTCAACCTGCGTCATCTGAGGAGCCAACAGAGATCAGCTATCGAGTTCGTCGCTTCGTGAGCCAGGAGAAGTCGAGTCTACATTCCCATCAGTACCGTCGCCTCGGCTTCGCATACGGCGTCATGTATCGGTGTAAAGAGTTCCACGAATTCCTGTGGCGATTCCTGCACGAGCATCCCGAGATTCACCTGCGTGATGAAGAAATCGACATTTCTCTGGACGATGAAGACGATGAGGGTCCCGGTGGTGTGGGATCCAATACAGGAAATACCCACACATCGAATGGGCACAGCGTGCTGCCCACGGAGGAGCGTCGTAGCCGTGCAGCGATGGCACGTGGCGTCGTCTTCTCGCGAGAGACTGTACTTCACCGCATGCCCGTTTACTTGTACATCCTCGCATTTTCCGGTGGCTCCGTACTGACACCAAGCGAGTTCATATTGGCGGAGCACGCAGTAAAAAACCGATTGGGCTTCGAGACACTGCCGCCGAGCGTATGCGCAAAGATCTGGGCACATGAATCGGGTCGAACGGCAAAAGTCTTGGGGACCCTGAGTGATCTCAAGCTCATTGTGCCTCACAAGATCGGAATGAAGAACCTTATCAAGATTCTGCGAGCTGGGTACACCGACGACCAAGATGGTATCTTGGCTCAAGCTCTCAAAGACAACGCCCTCGGTGGTTTATTTCGGATGCGAAATTCAATTCGGATCGTGCTGGACGACCGGCAAGGCGTCCCAACCTCGATCTCTGCCTTGCCGGCGGATCAGGGCGTGAACTCACAGCCCGCGATCAAGCTCGTGGGCTCAACCGAGAGAAACTTTTCCTTTGGAACACTGCTGCCGTTGCATCATTTGTTCTCATCGGAAGTGGATGTGAGTCGGTATTGGGAGGCGCTGGAAGGACTGTGCCTCGAGCGAATGGTGATGGAAGTCCACAATCCGAAACCCAACGATCCTGTGGTCTGTGAGGTGCCAATGCCTCTGAAAAGCCGTGCGCGTCGAATGTTTCGGATACTCGGGTGGATTCCGAAGTCACAGAAGCCGACACCGAAGACTGAAGAGTCCAAGGCAGTGAAACGCACAGGAATCGTGTCGAGAGCCATTCGAGCGCGACGCAGACGAGGCCCAGCGGTGACGAAGAAGATCAGGTCGAAGAAATCCATCCAGGCAAACGGTACTCCGTCAACGGTGACAGTGAATGGCAACGGCCATCATATAGTGCAACGGGATGGAGCGAACTTTACTTGTGACGCGGATGAAGACGACGAGTCAGGGCTATTCGCGTGGAGCGAAGAAGACGAGCGCCAGCTTGTCGACTTCTTCATCGAGAATTGCCGCAGCCGGTGGAAGATCCCGATCCCACAGGGCATCCAGCGCGACTCGGAAAGCATCGCATTCCGAATTCCGTGGCTGTCTCGTACTGGTTTCGGGTTGGTTGCTATCGCCCGAAAACTGGCCAAGCGAAAGATCGATGTGAAGAAGCGACTGAAGGAGAAGCTGACCGAGCCAGACGTCAAGTTCATGCTAGAGGCCGCAAAGCGTGAGATGATCGAGTCACTCAACCCGTCGGGCAAGTTCGACGAAGAACTCGCGATTTTCGAGTCGCCTCGGCTCACGGCGTTGTTTCGACGAGCTGTGATGATGATCGTGTCGCCTCAAGAGGAGTACCACCCAATTGTTGCCGAAGAATTGATCAGTTTCTGGACCGCCGAGGAAATCCGACTCGTGTGGCGATATCTGTGGTTGAAGAACTGGATCGTCCGAGCCACCGAGCGTGAAAGAATCCGAGGCTACTCGACAAGCCAACGCCTGCAGGACTTTTTGAAGTTCACGACGCTCAGTTACCCGCTCGGACTCTTCCGCCAGGCAGCCGAGCAAGAGGCGATGGTCAGCTCGACACTGGAAGAAGCAGGAGATGCAGCGACGGACAGCTTGAACCAAAACGACACGATTTATGAGGCTGAATTCCCGGCCAACGCGACGCCGGGACAGTGCGCGTTGGAGCTGGGCTGCCAAGTCATGGGCCTGAGTTCGTTCGTGGTGGTGCACAGCCCGATCGTGGAAGACTTGGACGCTGAAGGCCACGCTCACAGAAATGACGAAGATAACACAGCGGTGGTGCTGGCGAGAAAGCGAACGCTTCGATTTCTCAACTACAAGAGCCAGAAGGAGGGGACAGGCTTTGCGGCGCACCTTTCCAAGCGTCTCAGCTTCAAAAACCCAGCTATTCTCACGGAAAACTGGCACGTCGAGACCAAGATGAACGCAGTGACGGTGGATGCAACTGAGAGGCGCCAGTTCGAAGCTTTCTCGTCGACACCAGACAACTTTCACGACTACCGTCCGAGCAAACGGGCTAAGCCGTCCCCTCAAACAGTCTACGGCATGGTTGAACAGGTCGTTCGAAAAGCAGGAGAGCAAGGCGCGTCATTGGAGGACGCCGTGTTGTACGTGAATGTTCAAGCCCCTCGTGTGGAGGCCTCCATGGTTAAGTTCTGCTTGACCAAGCTCGTGGAGAATGGCGTGTTGCTGTGTGTGAACGCATACTTTTCGCAGCGCTACATCGTCAAAGACCACGGGGACTGCTGGCTGCTGCGCTCGTACTCGCTCGTACCGGAAGAGAACAAGTCACTGCCGCGCGTCGTTTTTGAAGGCGAAAAGGACATGCTGTCGTTTCCGTGGCTCAAGATGGACGGCAGCACGAACTACAGGTTCCTATACGCGATCCAACGCAAGCTTCTGTCGTGCGTCGTGGTATCGCCCGGGGTCACTGAAGAGACTGTGTTCCGCCGTATGGACCACTTGCTCACGTTGCAGGATATCCGCGAAGCCCTGGAGCTGCTGGTCGAAGACGGACTCGTGTATACGCGAGCCACGACGAACGACTCATCGTGTAGCTCCCGAGAGCCGACGCTGTTCGGCAAGAAGCGCTCGCGACCCGGCCCTTCCGTCCAGCTTGTGAGCATCGCGCCGGGCAGCTTGCGGAGTACCGACCGCACCAAGTTCTTGGTGCACTACTTCCCACACTTGGAGTGCATCCAGCGGCTTGGCAGTATCATCCAGGACTACCAGAACGAGGTCGGCGACGCCCCTCGGGTGTAGGATACCAAGTCTGTAATCCCACACGGAGGAATACACGAACAGGCTCGTCGAGCTAAGCAGCTCAGTTGGGCTCGGGGGCTTCCACGGCATACAAACGCCTTTCACTTGTGTGCTATTGCTATTGCTACCATACCATTGCTATTGTGACATCTTTCTTCCCAACGTAAATAAAAAGCGAACGACGGTCTTCACACCGACGGACGTCGCGCGCTCTCGCGCCACTGCGACACAAAATGTTCACACACGCAGTCGACGACGTGGTCGGGTCTGTTCTGGTCGTGTACGCCGTCGAAAGCGAGCCAGGACTTGGGGCCGCCGTACGCGTCGAAGACAGCCCTCGTGTGTTCCGGCCTGATAAAGTCGACTTTCGACACGCTCACGAACTGGCACGGGAGCTGCGTGAGCTGCGGCACCGAGCCCAGCACAGCGACGTCTTTGAACTGGAAGCCCGCGGTCTTGCGGACCGATCGACTGATGATCTTGGAGGCCGCGGTGACCATGGCCGACGGGATCGACACGTTGCGCTTCTCGGCGCTCTTGCCGATCTCGGAGAGCATGTCGGAGATCACCTGCTCCATGTCGCCGTACGTGCTGTCGACAGCCAATGCGAACACAAAGGGCGGTGGCTCCTGCAGCGATTCGGTGGGGCTTGAGGCCTGCAACACAGGCGACGTGGCCGTCGCGGCGCTGCCCGTGCGTCGCTCGTAGCCACATATCTCCACGGTGTTTGAAGAGCTCTCGGCGAGGAGCTGCTTGCAGGACTCGATGTCGAGCCCTTTGACCAGGCGTCTGTTGATGGAGAGGATGGCAAAGTCGCCGTTGCTGATGCTGAAGGCTGAGACGCGGAAGGAAAAAACGCGCCCGGGACGCACACACATGAGCTCGCCCGTGTGCTTGCACTGTCCGATGTGGAGCCTCGTGGCGTCACGCTTGGAGACGCGCAGCGTGCGGTACCGCGAGTCCAGCGAGTCACACAGATGCAGCAGCGCCGTGGCACCGCCGATGCATCGCCCCCACACGCCCACGCGCGAGGCCTTGCGGGTGGCGTACAGGTAGTCCAGCACCGTGCGAAGATCGTCCTTCTCGAAGTGGCCGAAGGACATGCGGTCGCCCTCGGATAGCCCCGAGCCTGAGAGGTCGAGTGAGAAGAGCGAGAAGCCGGCGGCCAGCACGCGGTCACGGAGGTACACGCTCTCTTTACGTGAGGACGACATGCCGTGGAGATACACGACACACGGCGGAGGGATGGAGGAGGAAGAGGAGGCTATCTTGGAGGAGGAGGACGACGGCTGAGACGTCCAGAAGGAGCACTCGAGGACTTCGCCGCGAGGATTCAGGAGCTGCAGGTCTTCACGGAGGATCTGACGTGGCTCGGCCTGCGTCTGCTGGTCACCTGGGGGCGTGATGGAGCCGCCAGAGGCAGCAGAGGCGTCTGGAGAGAACTGCGAGGGCCCGAGATCTACGATCGAGTATGTGGCGCGCACGGGGAACGTGAGCGAGTTGATGGCTTCCTGGTACGAGGACGAGAAAAGCTGCCAGATCGCCGAGAGATTGTGGACCTGGTAGTCGCGCTTGCGCATCTACAGAGGCACCATGGGAAGCGCAGACGCATTAGCTACACGCTCGTACGAAAGCGCCATCATTTGGCGGGAAATTGACGCGTCCACGCACCTCTTCTTCGAGCTCTCCATCTTGGAAGATCTCCATATTCACGAGATGCTTGATGTGTGGGGACGAAAGGAACTGGTGGGACGGGAGCACTTCTCCGGATCATCCACCGAGAGAGAGAGAGAGAAACAGGAACAGCTTACTGGACGACAGAGTGCGTTGGTGGGAAACAGTTGCGTCGGCAAATTGTACTGCGTTCTGCTCTGCGTGGTGTGTTTCCCGCAACTCACTTGATGCTTGGGACTGTTCCGGACTCCAGATGGATTCACACCCCCAGATGATTTTTTTCAGTTTGGACAAGAAAATTCTCTGGATGTTTCATCTCTTACTGAAACCGAGAGAGGATGAATGGAGTGGGTAAAAATCATGTTTTCAGACTAAGTTTAGGGCGCCTTCTCAATCTTTCGGTAAAGGCCGCGAAGACACAATTGATGTTGACATCTCAATTGAATGGCTCCTTCCCGGCGGCGGCATTGACCAGGACGAAAAAGGCGACGTCTACACGCGGTATGGAGGCAGTGTAAGTGTGTGTGTGCGGCGCTGAACGGTGAGGAGATCCGATCCCGAAGCGGCGGGTGGCAGGAGAGGGAGAAGGAGCGAGTCGTTCGTGAGTGACGAGTACATGACTCCAACAGCTCCATTCAGACCACGAGAGGGGCACGAATCCTTGCTAACTCTGTGCCCTGACGAACACGTGCGAGTGGGCGCAGGAGGCTGTCGGCAATCATGCCGGCAGTGCGCTAGCCACATCGTCATAAGCAAATGTGGTCAGCGTGTTGGTTTAAAACGGCTTAGTCAGATCGGATCATGGAGCACAAAGCGTTTCGTGCAGAAGTAGTGATGGCGTTTGACTTGCTGTGGGGCACGAAGTTGGGGTGAGTGGAGGCAGTTACGATCGTCAATGGTCCACGTTACACGTTTAGCGCTGGTCACATCTTTATTTTCGAAAATATGGCCAGCGCAATGAGGAAGACTAAGCGCTTTTGT
>JAADVL010000929.1:0-12274 GCA_023334995.1 Pythium sukuiense | reverse complement strand
CCTCCAAAGCCAAGAAATCAGCGCAACGGTGACGAAGCAGATCGTTTCGCATCGGAAGACACTCCTTCTCGATCAGCAAGCACTCCGCCTTCAGGTTCTTGAAGATGACGTCCACCTCCGACGACATCTTCTGTGCGATCTTCTCGTTGTTCGCCTGCAAGATCAGTCGGATCTCCTTCGCCGCAAACTCCTCCAGAGCGTCGCGCATCTCCTTCTGCACCGACGGCGGTGTACCCTTCATCTTCTCGATCGCCTCCGTGATCACAAACTCGAGATCGTGCTTGAGGTTCTTCTCCAGCTCCGCAGATGATGTCATCTCCTCCGCACACGCAGCCTCGCAGTACGCCTCGATGCTCTTCTCGCACTCTTCCTTCGTCGCCTTCGCCTCAGCACGGACCAGGGACGAGTAGATCGACTCCGGCATGATCACCTGGTCGCTGTTCAAAGTGTCCACCAGCGCAGGCATCATCTGCGACAGCAACCGCGCCGTCAGCGGCTTGCCGCCGAACTTCATCGGGTGCTGCAGCTGGTTCGACAGGCTCTTGCGCAGATCGCGGAGCTTCTCCTGGAAAGCGGGTTGGAGCTGCTCGAAGCGGATCTTGTCCTTGAGGTTGGCCGTATTGGCCACAGGAGCTGGAAACAGCCACACCGTGATGGACTCGAACGCCTCCAAGAGGTTCACACGAGCTAGGTTGCGTACGTTCACCTCTTGGCTGCGGCCTTTCTCCTTGGTGAACAGGTCCTTGAACACTTCATCTGGACTCGACTCGACGAAGCTCCAGTCGCGGAACACGATGTGGAGGTGGCCGAAGACCTTCGATTCGTCGTCATCAGCAAGCTCGATGCCCTGCGCTGCACGCGCCAGCACAGCGAGCAAGTTGAGGATGCGGTCAGCCTGGAGGCTATCCTTCCAGTTGAACAGCACGACCTTGGACGACAGCAGCACGGGCGATACCAAGATCGAGTCGTCTACACAGAGAAACGCCATAGTCAATAGCCTGACTGATGAGAACACCAATGTAACGAGGACGTACATGTGATATCGCGGTCTCCCTGTCCTTCAGCGTCGACGAAACCAATGTGTAGCGTCTCCTCGTCACTCTCGTCACTCTCAACCGTAGGACAGCCATTCAATCCACTAAACACTGGCAGCGGGATGAAATGGCCCGACAAATCCACGCCCTGCGTGCACGGCTCGCGTAGATTCGAGATCTTGAACTGGTCTTCTTCATCCGACAGCAAGTTCATCAAGAAGGATTTGCCCTGGCGCGCGGCACCGAAGATCGACACGAGGTTGACAGGCTGGTGGCCGAGAGGCAGCAGCACTTGCTTGGCCGCCTCCGGGTGCACGAACATGTTCTCATTCGCGTCGCTGAGCACGTTGCCTTCGTCATCCACGGCGCGGCCCATTCCAAACCACTTGACGGCCTACACGTCGGTGAATTCGTCATTTTTGTGTGAGAAAAAGCAGCGACAAACACGGGAGTTTTGACGCGACATACCCGCGGCTTGGCGCCGGCGTCCTGGTCCTTGCTGTTGTCCATCGTCTCCCGTTGCCACTCGTGCGCGTCACGTTCCTATAGCGTCGATATCTAGCGAGATGCAGCGCGAGATCTTCGCCGGTCTCCACGCGCGTCCTTCAACTCAGGAAGGAAGTTGGTGGGACTGTCTGCCAGGCCGTTGGTTTGTTCGAAGTGTTGGATTTGAATCAACCAACATTTGTGACGCGTTTCACACGCCACCGCCAACGTTGGCGATCGCCACGTTTGTTGTTGGCGTTTTGTTGCTTTTTATCCAAGAGTGAAAACCCTGTCACAAATGATGATCTATTTTGCGAGGATGATGACAAACGATTATTGACCAATCATAGAGGCCGGTGGAAGTTGGATGTTGGAACGCCAACAAGTCACCACGAGCTGCGCCATGTTCCGCAGCAAGAAGAAGAAGACGGGCAATGCGACCCGCAAGCGCAAGGATCTCGACGAGGAGGACGAGAATGAGGTGCAATCGGTTGAAGTGACAAATACGGAGGCAATGGAGGTGGATGACGGTGAAAAAGTGGCGTCGAATGAGCCAATAAGCGCTGGAAACGAGCCCCAACAACCCACACAAACGGACCCAGGAGATGAGGATGACGAGGCCGTGGTGCTCGAGCGTATGCGCAGCCGCATGCAGAAGGTGAAAGGAAGCGGCAATGGTGCAATGTCATTCAGCTCCAAGGTGGGGTCCGTGAAGAAGACCAGGCGAGTGGTGATGGAGGACGATGAGGACGATGGCGCGGTGGCTGCCGTCGCGGCTCCTGTTGGAAGCCTGAGCTTTGAAGACGATGCGGTGAAATCCAGTGCGAAGAAGAGCAAGCTACGCATCCGTCCTAATCTGAGTGTGAGCCACGTGCCTGAAGAAGCGGAGGAGGAAGAGGCGAATGCGAAGTTGTACTCGAGAGACATGATGGCGGCGTTGCTGCGGGAGCAGAAGGTGTTGATGCGGCGCACGGTGCCGTCAGAAGCAGTTGAGCCACCTACTGAGGATGTGGATATGGAGGTCGATGAGGAGACGGAGCGACTGGTACGAGAAGCGGTCGATGAGGAGATGAAGGGTGAGGAAGAGGATGCTAGTGCGGAGGAGTTCATCCCCCTTAATGCCAAGCTGCTGAAGACCAAAAAGAACAAGAAGCGCGTGACGTTTGGTGTTCAGGACGAAGATTTCTACCCACCAAAGTCGGCGGAAGTGGAGGAGGCAGTGACAGCGAGCGAAGGCGAGGAGGGTGACGACGAGGAGGTTGGCCAGAGCAAACGATGGGAGGAAGAACTCATGCGGAGAGGGGGCGGTCACCATGTTCAGTATCAAGCTCCAAAGGCAGCACAATCAAGAGGATATGCCGCCAAATCGACGTATCCAACGCGGAAAGCCGTCCCGTGTGCATCGCTTGGGGAGGTTATGCGCAGCATCCAGAAGAAGATCAACACTGGCTCGTTCGACCGTGACCGAGTCGCCCGTGAACTGGCACGGTTAGATGCTGAGACGGAGCTGATTCAGAAGAAGCTGGCTGAGCAGCGTGACGAACTCCTTGTGTGCAGTGAGCAGTTCGAGTACTTTCAAGTCGTCGAAGACTTTGTAAAGGGATTGAGCTTCTGCCTTCGCGAGAAACTACCTGAGATCGAGAGTGAAGAGCGAACACGTACATCAGCTCAGCTTGCGTCCACGGAGGCACTTTGCAAGCAGCGAACCGACGACGTGACCAACGAAATCCGGGAGCTAATTCAAGAAGGCAACACGCTGCAGCGTCGTCACTTCACCAACTTCCCCGTGCTGTCACTCGAAGCGAACAGCCACGGTGATGATCCCGTTGCACGGTTGTCGCGATTTCGTCGAGGCTACCAGTCGTCTCCTGCTGTCGGCTCTGCTTCACCCGAATGGGATGTGTTTGCAGACACCGTGGATGACTTCAGCTCCTTATCGAATGTGTACGGGCGATTCCAGGAGTGGAAGGCCAAGTTTCCCGACGTGTACAAGAACGCCTACTGCAACCTTGCGTTGTCCAAGCTGTACGCACCATACATCCGAGCTGAGATCGTCGACTGGGACCCGCTGCACATCGCTGGAATATCGAAACCAACGCAGCACTGTCCACAGCGCGTGTCTGACATGATGTGGTTCAAGACACTGCGGCTCCACCAGAGTCACCCGAACGCCGACCTCGAAGAGCCGCTGCCGTCGATTCTTCGGGAGATCATCGTCGCTCGAGTTGCCGACGCCACGAAGAACCGACTTGACCCCTTCTCGTCAGATCACGTGCAGAGCGTGATTGACTTCATAGAAGACTTGACTCAGCTGAATGCCATCAAGTATGTCGAACACGGTCTTGAAGAAGTGGTCGCCAACGTGCTGAAGAAGTTCACGGACGAAGCCAAGCAGTTCCCGATCCTCGCTATCAACGAAGAAGAGGCCAAGAACCCTCGCGTGCGTGAATTCGCAACGTTCCTGGTCAGCGAGTTTTGCAGTCTACTCGTAAACGCGTTGACGTTTTTCGTCGCGTTGCCCAGTGGGTCGCTACACCTGCAGGGCTTTAACGCGGTCATGCTCATCCTCCACCAGCTTCTCGCGTACGTCAACCACTGCCAACACGAACACAAAACGGCGATGCTGCCTCAAGTCAGCAGCACAATTCAGCAGCTCTCGGCGTCGTCGTTCATGCAGAGCATCCTTGCCCGCTCCACGCGCGAGCAGTACGAGTTCCAGCGGGTGCTGCACCTGCTGAGCTCCTCGGTCACTGGTAAATCTGCGACGTGAGAATAGCGATCCAAAAACCGCCATTATCACATATGAGCCTCTTTTCAGTGATACCTGGGGATGTTGTAACGCAGGCGTACATCTAATAACAGAGGTTGACTTGGCGCGTTGCCATTTTGGCGGGTTTTTGAACGACCGAATATGGGTGCGCAGGCGAGTACGTTACGAGACGACGGCGGCGACGCTAGAGACGACGACAGCGCGTCTGGCAATGCAGGAGAGGCACAGCAGGAAGTGCGAGTGGAGGCAGTGTCGACTGCGGTGTCTGTGGTTGAAACGGTGACGACTAGAACGCGTGCGGTGCGTCCGCCCGTGGCTCCTCCGACGACCGGAGCAGCCATCGTCGACCGGGTCGTGGAACTCCAGGGCACGATCAAGCGAGCGTATCCACTGCAGACGTTGCATGATGGCAGGGCTGTCGATGCTGCGGATGAGGACAGTGATGATGCGTTTGGTGGGGGCGATTTCTCGGTCGGAAGCGGCCCGTGTGGGCGAGACGCCTCGCAGGTCGTGGCGTGGGAAGTGCAGCTCCAGGGCTCTTTCGAGACGAGTTACGTGTTCCTGTACGACAAATGGGCCGAAGCCGTGAGCCACTTCCAGCGCCATGTACGTTTTATTCGTGGGAAGTGTTGGTTGTGGTATGGAGGGCTCATGGAGACTCGTGGTGTTGGCAGTATAAAGTCCACGTTCGAGGCCTCGGGCTTGTGGCGATCGATCACTGGGACATTGGCCACGACACAGAGGATGTGAAGCGGTGCTATGTCGTGGCGGAGGCGTTGCTGTTGAAGAGAACGATGGAACGATCTCCGAAGCTACTTCCGAAGGCCCAGGGCGTGACGATCGAGATCGCCTATGAGGAACCACGCCGCGTACCCGACTCGGAACAGATCAGATACCAGCCAGAGCAGGTCATCCACACGCGAGACGTGTACGGAGACAGCAGCAGTAAGGCTGCCGGGAAGAAGTACAACGAAAAGCCCAAGAAGACGAAGAAGGCCCCTGTGGCGCCAGCGCCGAAACGCAATCCGAGAGGCAAACGCACGTTGAGAGAGATGGAAGTGGGCAACGCAGCCGGCGGGAAGCTCGCAACGCCGTCGGCGTACATGTATACGCCGCTGGCAGAGCTCATTCCGGGTAATGCTAACGTGTACGGCGTGGTCGTCAACATGAGTCTGCCGAAGAGATCTGAAGGGCACGACTTTTACGTGAGTACCTGCCCAGCTGCAAGAAGTATCTAGCAGCTCACTAATTATCTTTGCTGTGTATCTGTATGTATGTTGTAGATGTCGCTGCACATTGTTGACGAGAGCTGTCCCAAGCGTGAAGATGCACTACAAGTGATGGTGTTCCTACCGACGATTGAGCATATGCCTCGTGTTCTGGTACGTCACTCGGCTTGACGCTTGGCTCTTTCGAAACTCTTCTGATGTTGCATGCCACAGCATGTCGGAGATGTCGTTCGCTTTCACAAGATCCGTATCAACCGCTACCAGGACCGCCTTCAGGGCGTTTGCAAGTACGTGCTTGATGATAGTGAGGGTTGAAGCGAGTTGGATCTCACGATACCTTCGCGTTTGTTTGCCAGTTCACGCGCGACTCGGTATCTTGTCCTTCGAAGGGCCAAGTCAGATTCGAAGAAGATCGAGAAGCAAACGTCCAGTGTAAGCTTCACGTTCGAGAAATACGACGAGGAGCGCTTTCATGAGCTCGCGTACGTGGTCTGCTCTCTTCCCAAATATCCCCAAAACCGAAATCACTGACGTCTGTCTGTCTACAGGAAATGGGCAGATCATGCTTTGCGAGACGATATCACACTCCCGCCTGGCTGTCCGCAGCCATCACGTCCTCTTGGAGAGATGGAGTTCGCAGAGTCGTTTGCCGACGTCGTCGTCCGTGTACTCCATGTCCAAGAGCCGTACGAAGACTTCACCGTGGCTCGCCTTGTGATCTGGGACGGCTCTGGAAGTGCAGCGTCGTGTCGAGATCTCTACGAGAAGCTGCGGCGTGAACGAGCAACCCGTGAAAAATCCGTGCCATTCATTCCAGCTAAGGGATTGCTCATGGAGATTGTGGTAGATTCGTGCTGGATCGTGATGCAGACGATGGGTTTTCTCCCATCTCTTACCAACCACTGGTGTCGATTCCGGAACCTTGCAGTGTCCAACGAGATTGGAGAAATCTCTCCATGGGGAGCTGCAGGTGAACTCGTCAAGAGCTGGTATGAGCTGCACTTTCGCGAGGTTTCATCGGTCATGCTCGTGCCCGACGACATGGCTGAAGTACAAGCGCGTGTGCAGCAACTCCCTCCTCGAGACCGCTACCTCGCCATGGTCGAGAAGCCTCGAGAGGAAGCGCTTCCACCCCCAGCAGTTGCGACCAGAACTCCACCATCAACAAGACCAGTGACACCCGTGCAAGAAGTGGTGAGGGTTGCCACTCAAGTGCCTGCGTTCATCACGAGCAAAGTTCCAGCTTCGCCGATCGAAAGCATCCTGACGAACACTCAGGTGCCTCGAAAATATCACTGCTTTGCCCGCGTCGTGCAGCTCTGGCCGTCGTCGATTGATCAAATCGCGAAACCGAGAGGTGGTGTCGAAGCTGATGGCTTCGTATATTCGTTTGTGGTACGACTCGAAGACCGTACAGGGCAGCTCGATGTGATTGTGCACGGTGGCGATGCGGTGAGTTCACTGAAGCGTCGACAAGCGCTTGCCGACTGGTGTGGCTAAACGTGTTGTGTTCTTGTCTGTAGGAGAAATTTCTGCATGGGATCCCACCGTGCGATCTCACGAAGAATACGATCTCGCGCACTCTCGTCGAGAAGCGACTCAGCGGCCTGCTCGCGATGGCCACGCCCGCCCATTTCTGTATCAAGTCTTACAAGCCAAGGGCTGCCGCTCAAGCAAACAGCACTGACAGCGTCAACGTTGCCGTCCGGTTCCGGTTATTCGACACCCTATTGCAGGTTGCATCGTGATGCGCTCGTGTCGGAAAGCAATTTGGGGAGAAAATCGAGTATTTGGTTTGGTGAAATGTATATAAGGGTCATGTCCAAAACGTACGCTGCAGGATGCTACAACGAAGGAGTCGCAAACTCACACACGAACGCTAGAGAGAGTGAGATCCTCGTGTCCATGCCCTGTCACATCGTGGTCTTGCTCGTTCTTCACTTCAAGCTCAGACTCTTCGTTCAGTTGACCCTGTTGGTGGAGCTACAGATAGAAAGGGTTAGCTAGAGACACCACGGAAGGATCATTTCAGAGACGTTCTCACCTTCTCCAGCCAGTAGAACTCGTTTTCCTGGGGCAGTGGCATGGGGAAGCGGCCGTAGCTGGCACCGAGCGCGTTGTGGATCGCCTGCGACTGCATGAGCTGCTGCGACATGGACAAGGGCTGGATGCTCTGGCTACCATTGAAGAACATCGTGTCGCCCATACGCATCGACTTCTCCATCTCTTCTTCCTTGACTCGTCCAAGACGAGCCATGAGAGCCTCGCCTTCTTCGGCTCCGACCCAGTGTGGGTGGTTCTGCTTGAAGTTGATGAACGAAGTCTCCATCTTCGGGTCGTGCGTGTAGGCCT
Organism: Pythium sukuiense; assembly: GCA_023334995.1. Lineage (NCBI taxonomy): Eukaryota > Oomycota > Peronosporomycetes > Pythiales > Pythiaceae > Pythium > Pythium sukuiense. The sequence goes on along the minus strand of JAADVL010000929.1, from coordinate 4,403 downwards.
TGAAGTCGAACTCGGCGAAGCGACACACAGCACCAACGTTTGGCACCGACAGCGAGTGCGATCGAATAAACAACAACAGCTCGCGAGTCGAACGCGGCAGGGAGACACAGAGAATGTACGGCGCCATGAGCACCGAGAGACATTCCTGAGCGAACAGCACGGTCTTGTACGGGAACAGCCCCAAAAAGGAATCACGAACGTCGTACGAACGGCAGCTTCCACGCCATTCCTTCGGGAAGTGGTGCGTCTCAGCCGACAACTGGAGCATGGCCTCTTCGCAATCGCCATTCAGCATGAACGGCGAAGATTCAGAGCTGGTGAATGATCGAGCGATCGCGAACACACCGGTTGTGACGGACAAATACCACAGCAGCTGCCGGTCGCGGAAGGTCATCTCCAGCAGCAGCGATTCCTCCATCACACTCATCAGAAGCAGTACAGCCATGAACGAGCTCGCGCAGAACGAGATGCCACCAGCGACGACAGCGACGAGTCCAGCGGGGAACATCGCGAGGTACTTCTCAGCCAGTGGGTACGATCTCGCCATGCGTGCTTCGAGCGCGTGGGGCAGCTCATTGTACTCACGGAACTTCCACAGCGCGTATGAACTCCAGCGACGCGAGCCAAAGTACAACGAGCGATTCATGTGCCACTCTTGAGCCGACTGGAAGAGGAAATGGAACGCGCGGTACAGCAAAATGAACGGCGTGAGCGCGAAGTTAAGCACGCCGGCGACGAGGAACCGCTTCTGCATCATCACCTCGTCATTCAGCACAGCCGACGAGAGGTTTTGGTCGGCGTCGAACATTTGGTCAATGAGGCAAATGTTGAGGTTGGCTTCGATGTTGCGTGAAAACACGACCTGCGAGATGGAGGCGAACTGGAGTCTGGCGGGCAGTAGCTTGGATTCTTGGAACAATGCGTGGTTCATGAACGCAATCAGGTAGTTTTCTCGGCGCATGATGCGTCTGGCAAAGTCGTGCGGCGTGGACAGCAGCGCCGGGTCGATCTGCAGCTTGTACGAAGAGATCTGGCGCACGTTGAGCTGCAACGTCGACTTGGTGCCGACGAGACCGAGCACGCGAGTGACGATTTCATCCCAGCTCACAGTCTGCAGCATGCGCTCGTCGATGGCGAGCCGCTGCCAGTAGAACGCACCCATGTCGTGGGCGTCCCGCAGCGTTGCAACGAGCCGCACGGCGCGAGAGAGCCAGTAGATCATGAACATGGTGAAGTAGAACGGCACAGCGAGGTTCAAGATGCCCGGGTTCACTGGCTTGCAGGTCAGGAAGTTTTCCAATTTCTGCGTGCAGCCGAGCTCCTTGTGGCACGCGAGCAGCTCCTGCCACTGAACGCAGCCCAGCATGAAGCTCGAGAGCGAGACGCTGAACAGCCCCGTGAGCAGACTCACGACTTCGACGACCGCAATGCTCCAGAAGCCCTTGTGGTAGAAGTAGTTGTACAGATTGATCAGAAACGCGTCGAGATTCGCGATGCGGCCGTGGTCATCGGGCGTATTCGACACGCGCTGCGTGAAACTCGACGCCGACGCTCCATTCGCACTGCCATTGCCACTCGAGTCGCCGCCTGCGAGCTTGGATCGTGCAGATTCCGCGAGACCTTGGAACAGCGACGAGATCGCAGGGAGATGTACGTGAGACCTCAACGACGGCAGCGGCGCAGCCGATGGCATGCGACTGGGGCCCAGAAACGCCGCCGATTCCTCGTGGTCCGGCCCGCCAAAAGCGTGGCGTGTGGCTCCGTGAGAGCCGACGCCTATAGCGTGCGAGTCGTCGGCCAGCGCGTTCCACAGCTCGTCGTCCTCCTCCGTGACCGCGAGCCGCGCGGCGTTCGGACCCAGCAGCGACTCGTCCATGTGTACTCAGGCAGCTCGTCGTCTACTTAACAGATATGGCGGAGCCTGGCGGATGGCACGCGGAAGGGCTTCTTCCTCTTGCTGATGGACGCCGCTTCGTCGGTTGAGCTGGATGAAGGAGATTGACTACTAAGTACGTATCGAACATAGCTAAGTACGGTTACACATCTCCGTTAAAACCAGGTTACACTATCGGATTTTGGAAGAACGTCAGCTTCAACTATCAGTCATGTATCCATGATCTGGAGACCGCCAACAATCAAGAGTTCTCACTCCGGGACTAGCTCAGTTGAGGACATCACGAGAGAGAGAGAGAGAGAGAGAGAGAGAGAGTACATGCCCTCACGACAGAGAACTTGGTCTCGCGACACGATCCCGACGAGACGCTGGACCCGCAAACGCGGCAGTAGATCACCCACACAGGTCACACGATCACCTCACGCTACTGATGACCGACGACAGTGGTGCTGGTGCTGTGCTAGCTCAAGGAAACTCAGCAGGAAGCAGGCGGAAAGATAAAGCTGGATGCTGTGACAGTGTGGGCGATGACGCTCTGTTTTAATCCGCTGGCTATGAATAGGTCCCACAGACCAGAAGCAGCGATTCCTCGTGTTCAAGGTAACCGCGCGACGCGACGCAAGAACAACGAATGCTCTCACCAAGCCAGCGTGCTACTCGTGGGCTGGTGTGCGCCGCGTCAATATGGGTCTCACCAGACAGCGTCTCCACCAATTACTCGCGCTTCCCTTCCATTTCTACGACAAGGCGCAAGTGGAACTTCAAGGCCAGTACTCCATTGGTCGGCTCGATGAACTATCCGAGTTCAATGCTCATACAAGGGTCTGGTGGGTTTTTACAATCATCATCCTCACGCCTCTGCCAGCTCTGCTCGCCATGGTCATCGTAGATGCATGGCCTCTAAACTCAGCATACGCTGGTGTGTACAACCAAACACCGTGGTTGTGGGCCCGCGCATGGTTGTCATCGACGCTAATCACGATGGGATCGACGATGCAGCTCTCCCAATGTGCACCCTCGCTACCCATGTCTCGAGTTCGCCTTCTCGTCATCTCCATAATAGTGGGAGCCGGCTCTCTACTGTGCTTCTTCCTGAGTGGCGTGTTGATTGGATTTCCCACGCCATTCACTATGCTGGTCAACGCCGTGCCATGGCTTACCCTTCTTGCGACCGCACTGGGCATTTCGTGGCTCCCGACTTTACGCGTCGACAACGAGGCGAGACGCAATCTGACTGCGTACATGGTGGCGTATTTTTCAGAGCTGGCGATCATCCTCGTGTATCCGGTCTACTTCTACATGTTTACACTACTTGAAGGCACGGCTCAGACAGCATTCTCGCTCCTTCTCCCGATCATGAAGCTCTTCTTCAAGAACTGGGTCAGCTACGGCATGTTCCACATGGAAGACCTCGCACCAACGACAATCGTGTTCAACATCGACGTGTTTCACGCATTGTTTCTATCCACGACGGCGCAGAAGTCAACAACCATCGGCTCCACACTGATCATCATGGTGGTCGATGTTGTGCAGATGCTCATCGCATTCTGTGAGATCCACAAGGTGCTGACTCGATTCCGACACTTGTGCGAGCTCCTGGAATCAACTGACACGGACATGGTCACCAATCTTGGACCAAGTCTTCACCGAAAGGGCGATACAGACCCGATCGGGTCCGCGCGTCACCAGCTGCGAACCAACGTTCGACTTCGAGAACACCCTGACTTAGCACTGCCGCGTCATCTTCGCCGACTACCACACAGGCTGCAGTCCAGCAGTTTCTCGAGCCCCACACGATGGCTTCCGTGGATCAGCAAAGTGGGGGTTCTTCCGCCGCCAATGGTCCGAGAAGTGAGAGAGTCGCACCCTGCAACAGAGAGCTCCAGTTCAACTCTCAGGAACGAGCGAGAGCAGACTCAAGCCAAGAGCATTGTGTGCATACTCCGGATTCTCCACATGACTGAATTCTACTTGCTCATCGAGTTTGCAGAAGTAGTGATGAGCGGCTTACTCGGTACGTTCTTGCTTTCTATGATATAATACCGTGGATGAGTTAGCAACTTGCTGATCGAGTCCCTTTGTGAGAAGCGATGTACCTGTCTGCGATCACGAGGCTTCCGAATCGCGTTCATTACGTGACCTTGCGGACGCTGACAAACGACCAAATTCACAGCATGATCGTGAACGTGGCTCTCTACGCACTGTTTGAGCTGATATCCTTCGTCGTGATCTGCTGCGGTCTCAAGTGGATGCTGAAGGGGTTCTCCAGTGTTGGGCAGCTCGCATTCGCCTTGAGAAAGCACTGGCAAATGGCGCAAGCGATGCTCATCCTGTGGACAATATTCGTCATGCAGCTTTCATTGACTCACTCTGGCAAGTCCTCCCACAATTTGCAATCGTCTCATCGCACTGACATGTTGGCTTACATGTCGTGGCAGGCACGGACTACTCTTTCAAGTTCGCATGGCTTCACACCAACCAGACTATCAACCATTGAGTGGGGGGGGGG
>JAADVL010000928.1:0-12282 GCA_023334995.1 Pythium sukuiense | reverse complement strand
GTCTCCATTCCAGACGCGTGGTGGGCGTACCTGGCGTGTATCGTCGTGTTGTTCATCCTGGGTATGGTGGTGCAGTTCAAGAAGACGGCGCGCGGTGTCAACCACAAGGACAAGCACCCACACCACCACTCGATGTTCCACCGAGTGTAAGACGCTTATTTCCAGTAGACAACAACGTGAGCTTTGCCATCGCAACATACATCCAGGATAGGCATTTTCGTACTACGCATGAAGTAGTGCATACAGAATTTCCACCTCTCTTTCGATTACATTATCCGTCTACTTCGATACTTCGCACTTCTGTCGAAAATGAAACAGGCTCCTAGGGATACTGAATTGCAGCGTATCCATGTCGTATTTGGCACGAGGCTGGCGCAGCTCAGCTCTCCGAGGACGGCACTTCACGTTGTGCGGCCACAAAGCGCACAATCTACACGCAGTGTACCGTATTCTATTGTTCGCAGTTGAAGTTTCTTCATCCACGGCTTGCCTACCGTGCGGTACGTGGCAAAGCGTCCACGACCGCAGCCACTGGCCATGGCCAGTTGATGTCCACTCGAAATATTCATCGTGTTCTGCGTTGGGCACAAACTCTTCTCACTTTGGTACGCAGTTGCCTCCACACCCGTCAGACGTCCTGACCGCGGGTTCCACATACACACACAACCTACGGTACAGTCACAGTACACGCGATAGATCGCAGTCGCGATCTTTTCTGACATGACTTGCACTGCGACCTGCACTGGGATATCTGGATAGCCACGCCTCTCTCGTACACTTGGCAGCCATCGCGCTTCACGCCAACATAAGCTCCGTTCATTTCGCAGACTGCGAAAGCCGCCTTGCGGACAGTGCAGCGGCTCGCCAAATCCCATGAGCGGATGTCGCAGCGAGCCAAAGCGCTCCGCGTCGCCTGTCTTCATGTGCAGAATCGCATGGGGTCCACACGCGCTTGGCTTAGTGGCTGCCTGTCCATCTCGACTCGAGCCAGTGGCTTCCTTTCGAGCCGAAGGGTTCAGCCATGCGAGCCACAAGTCATGTGTAGGACTCTGCGGTGGCCAGCATCCGGAGGAGCTCTTCACTAAAATTCCATCGAACGGATCAGCTTGACCAGCACTCTCGCCTCTTCAATGCATCTGATTGGAGGAAAATCCGAATGTACACCATAACGAGCCAATCAGATGGCGTTTCTAAAGTTCCAATCCTTTTTGGTCAGTTGATGTCCAACGCGCGAGGGAGTTCCTCACCAGCTGAGTCACACATGGTCGAGAAAGGACGCACGCACCCACTGGGTCGCGAGGACAATGCGACGATACAGTACCGTAAAATAGGCCCAATGAGACTGAGGGGAGGGTCGCGTGCAGCTGGGTGTTGGACATGCATCTGCTGCTGAGCTGCGTGCGTGTAGCCACTGGGATTGTGACCTGTCACGAGCTCAGGCGATATACCAGTCAGTTCCAGTGCATCCATCGTCTTCAAACCGCGCCTCTCCTTCGCTCATTCTCCAATTCTCTGCTTCCATCCCAAAGCATCAACCCCATCAACGACACCAGCTTCCCATAATGGCGCACAATTCCCAGTGGATGGCACTCTTCCTGGCATTTGCGCTGGTCGTACAGTCGGCTAACGCGGCTGCCAGTGACTCGGCGCTGTCGATCCTGAGCTCCACAGAGAACCTCAAGGTCGGCCCCAGCATCCTCGCGATCCTTGCCATCGGCGTCGGACTTGTCATGTGCGTGATGGGCTACAAGCTCTTCCGCGCCACGATCTTTGTGTGCGGCTTCATCGTCGGCGGCATCGCGGTCGCTAGTCTGATCGAGTACGTGTTCAAGAGCGAGTCGTGGATGAACACAGCCTCGTGGATCGGCTTCTTTGCCGGCGGAATTATCGTCGGCGGCATCGCCATGTCATTGTACAGCTCCAGTATCTTCATCGCGGGCGCTGCTGGCGGTGTGCTGCTTGCCTTCACGATCCACACCACGGTCGCCTACAAGATCGACCCCAGCAACCCGAACGTTGTGCTCGTGATCCTGGCGGTCGTGCTTGGTCTCCTCGGCGGCTTCTTGGCTCTCAAACTCGAGAAGCCTGTGCTCGTGGTCGCCACGAGCCTGGTCGGCGCGATCGCAGCCACGTGGGGCGTCGGCTACTTCGCTGGTGAGTTCCCGAACGGCGCCGACCTCAAGCGCTACTCGTCCATGGACATCAACGGTGACACGATCATCTCGATCCCGAGCGCGTGGTGGGGCTACCTTGCTGGCATCTTGGTGCTCTTCGTGTTCGGTATGATGATCCAGTTCCGCAAGACCAGCCACGGCAGCGACCACAAGCACCACTCGGCCGCGCACGCCGCCGTGCCGCCTTCGTACGAGGATCTGCAGACGCCACCACGCAACGCGCAGCCACGCTACGGCAACCCGATCTCGCACGTGTAAACCGCGACCGCTCCATCGTCCGTAGAATACAAAATCCCAGCAATAAACACACCAACTGTTCTTCTCATGGCTGGCTTCGTTGATGCAGCTATCCGTTGTGCTACTGCTGATCGGATTTAGTGCCCCATTCTTCGGACGCCATCCTACAACGTAGTTTGTGCTGTTTCAGTTCTCGTAAACTGAGACCGCCAGGAGTTTCTAGAAGTCCAGCACTTCAAGCCGCCGACTTGGATCACGACATAGCTCGACCCACTGCCATATATTCTGGCCGGGTTTGGACGTGCCATTCCAAACTTAGCCTTGGGAGCCTACACTCGAGCAATCAAATTCCGAGTCTCCTCTTGGTGTCGGTGTGCGGTCCTCTGTCACAGGCGCCCACGAACGCTGGCTGCTACGCTTGGCCATCTCCAGTATGCAAGCAGAGCCGTATAACTTGCTCGAATGAAAAGCAAGCCAACGTCTAAGGTGAGACCGATGTCTCCGGCTCGGCGGTCGTTCGGAACTCACTTGCGGGAGTCGAAAGAGGTGATCCAGAGCCTGAATCCGTTCTCCCAACCACGTCGCAAGAGGCGGCGATCAGCTACGACAAACCAGATTCTTTCGCAGCAGCAGGCCTCCGCACTGTCGGCGGCGTCGCAAAGGTCCGAGGAGCGCCATCCAGAAGCACGAGCGATCCAGACTGTCCAGTCCGCCACCGCTCAAATCTCCGGTTCGGTCGGCAACCGAGCGACGGCCCATTATCTAATCGAACTCGCGACGTTCTTCTTCGTGTGTGACTACGACGAAGACGGAGCGTTATCGGAGACGGAGATGCGGGTCATGATCGAGATCTTGCTCGAGCAAGCACCGTCCAAGAACAAACGACGGCGCACGAGAGCCGTCGCCGATACTGAAGCTATCCTGAGGATCGTCGACGATCTGGACGACGACGAGCGAGTTCTCGAGACGTTTGTCGAACTGTGTGGCCACAAACTGTATGCGTGTGACGTGTCGCTGCCCCCAAAGGACTTTCTCCACCGATGCCGACGCCTGAAAATCGGCTTTCGACGATGTGATACGAATGGCGACAATGTGATGAGCATCTTGGAGCTGGAGATCGCTCTGCAGAAGCTGGATCTCGTCGTGGCGGATGATGACTTGCAACAGCTTATCGATATGCTCGACACAGACGGAGACGGTTCGATCGAGTGGAGCGAGATGGTGCACGCAGCGTGGCGGAATACTCACCTCGGTCCGGCACGGAATCGAAACTCTGTGCTACTTCTGGATGCTCTCGCGGATGTACCAGCAGCAGCTATCATGCCCCACAATCACAATCCACGAAAGCTTCTGAGCCCACCATCGATGCAGCATCTTCCTCCCAGGGCGCGCAAGCAAATGAAGGAGCAGCGGCCAAGTTTGCTGGCTCGACTGGCTCTCAGGTCGCATTTGTTGTGGCATCAAGACCGCCCTGACGATCGTGTAGCCTCTGCAGAAGACGCGGATTCACTGAGTCAGCGGAAGCCCGGGCAGTCCCGAGTTGAAGGCGTCGGTGTTCGAATCCTCACACGGATTTCCATGCACCAAGTAGGCGCAATGAAGCGGATCGGACATCGACACGCGCCAGTTGTCCCCATGGGGATTCATCTTCATTCTGGAGCCCTACGGGGACCCACAAATGTGAGTCAGGCAAAGGCTCGGCATACTCGTGTTCGGCGAGAAAGCACCACACTGGCTCGAACTCGGCTCAGCAGTTCAATGCGACAGCGTGTGCATCGAATCGAGTGGATCGCGATCGGCATCGCAGCTATTGTCGGTGTCCTTTGTGGGCTTCTGTCCATGCGCATCGAGTTCCTCTTTCCGTTTTTGCGCTCGTACGACGAGCTTTCAGGGAACTCGAGATACTACGTGTATCTTGTCGCCATCAACGTCGTGGTCTCGTTCGTGGAGGTGAATTTGATGTACCTGGCGTCGGTGATCTGTGCGTTCCGCATGACGGTCGCGACGCGTCTCACGCTGTATCCGCAAGATGCCGAACGTGAGTTTCTCACGCGAGCAATCGCACGAGCAGCACTCCAAGTGAGCCACCCGACCGATAAACTGTTCGGCATGGACCCGACCAAGTCGTCGCCTCGACTCGTGCTCTTCTTCTCCCATCTCGTGTTCAAGTCCAAGCGATATATTCTCAAGTTTCTAGTCAAGCTCTTCATTCGTCGTGTGCTGTGGCGCGCTGCCGCCAAGACGGTGCTCAATGCTCTCGTTCTGCCCATCAACGCAGTGCTGAACGCCTGGACGCTACGCTCCGTGATGTACAAATGCCGCGTCACGATCCTCGGACCTCCGTGTATCACTGCGGTTCTCGAAGATTTTTTCACGCGCGAGAACTCCAAGTTGCTGCCATACCAGCGAGTCGACTACCTCCGTGCCATGGGCTGTGTGCTCGTCACCAAGCGTTGCATCCACCCGAACCATGAGATCATCATCGGCCAGCTACGTCGGCGTTGGGTGAACGACGTATCGTGGCCTGTGGCCGACGGGTGCTCGTGTCTGGTCTGTCCTCATGAACCCTGTACCTTGCATCAGCTCGATGATATCGACCGCTTCTTGGCGAGTTTGCTGCTCAACAGTTCACGGCGTAACCTCGTGGTCGAATTGGCTGCCAACATGGACAACGGCACTGGTGAGCTAGCTGAAGTCGTCTCCGTGGACCACACTCGCAACGTACTCGCGTTGCTGATTATGGGGCTAGTGATCGACGGCAGGCTTGGGCCTAGCGAGAGGAGATTGTATGTGCGTGCGTGCCACGCCAGTCGCATCGCGAGTGACTGGCCGGCTGTGCGGGGGCTCAAGAATGACTTTTTAAACGGCTATGGATTGCCCCTCGACGGCATTTATGGCATCATTACAAGGCGATCAGTTACCGACATAAGCCACGGACCAACGAGCTCATTCGGATCGGTCACGGTGGACGAGAAAACGCCGTGGACGGACGTGCTACTCTACATGGGAGACCGTCTCTCGGCGCTTCTGTCCATCTAACAAGTGAGACCGTAGAATTTGACGACAATGAAAGGCCACAACGAAGACATTATATAAATTCTCTCTTACAATCTTCGTAACGCATCAAGAGCATTTAGCGGCGCGAGCATCCCGCCGTGCAGTACTGGTGTGTGCGCTCACACTCGGTCTGACAGACCGTGAAGAAGCTCATGTCGACAGTGACTTCTTCGCTGCAGCCGCCGCTGCAGTTGGACAGCGTCGCGTGGCAGCCGGTCTTGCACACATCGCTGAGGTCCGCAACGCCGCTGATCTTTTTGCCGGCCACGGCGTGGCACGCGAGCACAGCGACAGCCAGCAGAGTCGTCAAGGAGAGGAGACGCGCCATTGCTTATTGGAGACCGTAGGACACGCTAGGACAGGCAAAAAGCGAGTGGATATTAGTACTAGAAGCAGAGAAGACGGTGATGCTGGTTGCGGACAAAGGAGATGGCAAGAAAAGGAGGAAATGGGCCGCGATTCTCACCTTGGTGGCGAGTTTGTGAGGCGATATTCACCCTGGGGACGTCGGGGAATGCGAATGGTGATGTCTTCAGACCACATGGCGAGGGGGTACTATTGGCGGTAATTGATGTGATCCACACAACTCTACTGACCATCTGGAACTGCAATCTGATTGGATGGAGGATAGAGTCAGAAATGTAGCCATAAATGAGTTAACACCAGTCAATACATTTACAGTGGACAGCTCGGCCATGTATTGATTGTTTTGGTTTCGTTGGAGTTCGACTTGATACACTAGTACTCACACCCAGAAAACACACCCACGACAGATCAATACTACTCGACCAAGCTTACCCCCTTAGGCGGTAGTCGCCGCTTGCACGGTGTTCTCGGTGAGGCCTCCAAGCTTGACGATCGTCGCAGCAAATTCCAGTCCCGTGAGCGGCGTCTCCGGCTTCTTGTAGTCATCTGGGATGCGTTCGTTTGACAGGAACGACGTGGCTTGATCGACAGTGATCGACATGGTGGTCTTGTCACCCAGGCCGGAAAGCACCAGCGACGCCTCGCCAAGCGCTGTAGTTCGGCGTTAGGTGTCAAAGTCACAGCCGTTGGGCTTCTTGACGCAGCGGTTGTATCGGTCAATGTGGGCTGCAGCCATCTCCGTGACGCCAATCTTACCACCCACCTGACGCTGGAGGAGATCCGCCCACAAGCTCACGTCAACAGCGGCCGGGTCGTTCTTGTAGTACTCGTCCACGTGAACCAGAGACACGTCGTGCTCGATGAAGTTGTGCGTGCTCAGCGTGGCGAGCGTGAACGTCTTGGGAAGTGGGTCCGTGAGGTTCTTGGCCAGCGCTTCGTCGATGTTGTAGACTGTCATGATGGCCTGCTTGATCATGGTCGGCGTGATATCCTTGCCGTCACGCGAGAGATATCCGTGGTTGGCCAGCGTGTTGAGCGCAGGGCATGGGCAGCGCAAGTATGGTGCAGTGGCGTTAGGAAAACCGGAGACCTGGGCACCCGTTGGACGGAAGTAGTCGCCTTCGTCGAGATCACTGCTGTCAGAGCTGTCGCTGTCACTGTCTGCGAGAACGACCTGGGCGACCTGGGCAGCAGGGTTCTGGCCAGCAGAGACCACAGCGGTCGCGGCGAAGAAGAGCGAGGAGAGGATGCGGAGGGTCCCCGAGCTCATTTTGAGGAATGAAAGTAGACCTCTGAGCCATTCGAGGTCCCTAGGACGGTGGCTAATGCTTCCTGCACCTTGAGTGGGGCCGTTCGCTGAAACGGGCTGTTGCAACGATTGGGAGACAGTCCTTCATGTAAAATACGTTTGCAGGTACCGTACACCACAGGCGACGACAGTGGAGACTGGCAGTGAGCGCGTGTTGACGGGTTCCAGCATGGCCAACGCGCGAGAAAGACGTTGCTCGACACCAGTCATGTTGGTGATAACAACAAGAATTGTTGGGACATTTCATGGTCTGCTGGATGGGATTCATGAATCCGATCAGAGCCTGTCTCGCAGACGAATCGCCTCAGCGCGCCGCCATCACAACCGAGTTCATCGTCTGAACCATCGGAAACAAAGATGAAAACCAGCCCAAGACTTGGGGCACAGTTGCTGGGAACCGTCTCCCTGCGTGGCTGTCTTCGTTGGCAGCCCCTTAGCGGATTAGAAGCCGCTTTCAAGCGTCACCAGCAGCAAAGTATCGGGCCATTCCGCACCATATCAGGTCGCTGCGACGGAGCGGTGTTGAGTACGCGTCGATGCGTCTCAACACGATTGCCTTTCGTTGTACAGCTTGAACCCGTCGGCCTGTTTAACGCCTCTGTACCGTACTATTCCTGATTTTTGGGAGCTTTCGTCGACTCAACAGCCTGGACAAGCAGCGAGAAGAACAGCAATACCACCGGGATCTTGGATAGAGCGAGGCCATCGAGACAGACGTCTAGATACGCGGCTCACAGCAGCCACATAGCAAGTCGACGGGTGGTTGTTCGCACCCAGCCAGCTGCCACCAGCGGATCTTGAACTATGATACCTCAGCAGGATGAGCAGGCTTCGAAGATGAAGTTGACGCGAAGACAGTACTTCGAGGCTCTGAAGACAGGCAGCTTCTCCATTCTCACAACCACACGTCTATTTCAACACACGAAGGACTTCTTACTGGATTGGTGCAACTGCTTGGATCTTCGCTGACGTCGCAGCCAAGTCCGCCGCGGTCACCGGCGTTGCTGGCTTCTTGTAGCCGTTTGGGATCCGCTCCTTCACAAGGAACGACTCGGCGTGGCTGGAACTTATCGTCTCGCCGTTCTTGCCGCCCAAGCTCAGGAGAAGCAGCGACGCCTCACCGAATGCAAGCACGCGCTGCTTGGCGCCAAAGTCACAGCCTGAGGGCTTCGCAGTGCATCGAGCCAAGCGGTCTCGACGCGTTGCGGCGAGTTGCGGTACACCGAGCTTGCCTTTCTTAGCTCGCGCGATGAGATCCGCCCACAGCTTTGCATCGACTGCCGAGGGGACTCGATTGTAGGAGGAGTCTGCGTGGACAAGCGACGCGTCGTGTTCGATCAAGTTGTGCGTGTTGAGGAACGCGAGGGAGACGACCTCTGGGATGGCCGCCGTGAGCGTTGTGGCGACTCCGTCGTCGATGTTGTACACAGACATGATTGCCTGCTTGAAGGCAGACCGCGTGATGTTTTTGCCGTCGCGAGGGATATAGCCGTGGTTCGCGAGAGTGTTGAGCGCCGGACAAGGCGAGCGAACGTAGGGCGTCGTCGCGTTCGGCCATCCAGACACAGCAGCTCCCTGCGGGCGGTAGTAGTCGCCAACTTTGAGCCCGTCAGCATTCATAGCCACCTGCGTGATGTCTTGAGCAGCGACCAGCAGGGCTGTGGCCGCTGCGAAGAGCAGCGAGGAGAAGACGCGGGCAGCCAAGCTCATCTTGAGAAGTGAGGGAGTTGCAGACTAGCAAACACACGACATGGGTAGGCGTTGTGTGCGACTGCTCCGTAGAAAATGGGATCTTTGACAGATCCATTCATATGGAGAGTCTCACCAGCTGAAGTCCCTTGTCTGTGGATATGAAGGAGCCAACGGCACCTGTTGGGGTTCAAGCTCACACAGAGACCCATCTATTTGTCGGTTTGACCGGAGCAGGTGGAGTTACGTTTGTTGAGTAAGCTTCAGGAACGTCGTTTCCAGACAAGTCGCCATCGATTTGAAGTGTTTAGAAGCGTTAGTGTCCGAGGTTATGGCTACTACAATGCATTCGCTTGGATTCTGGCGACGAGCCCCGCTGCTTCGAAGCCAGTCACCGGTGTGGCTGGCTTCTTGTAGTCACTTGGGATCCGCTCTTCCACGAAAAACGACTGCGCGTGGTCGAGGCGGACGGAGTCTCCGTTTTTGCCTCCAAATCCAAGCAGAATCAACGCTGCCTCCCCCAACATTGTCAGTCTCTTCGTGATACCAAAGTCGCATCCAGTAGGCTTAGCCTTGCAGCGACTAATGCGGTCACGAGCAGCCGCACTGATCTCGCGCACGCCGAGCTGGCCATTCGTGGCCCGCCCTGCGAGATCGGCCCACAGTGTCGTGTCCAATGCTGAAGGATCTTGGTTGTCGCTGGCGTCCGCATGAGCGAATGACACGTCGTGTTCGAGCATGTTGTGGGTGCTGAGGTAGGCGAGGGAGACAGAGGCGGAGATGCTACTCGTTAGAACCCCGGCGAAGGTGCTGTCGATGTTGAACGCCGTGATGATAGCCTGCTTGAGCATAGCACGCGTGACATTCTTGCCGTCTCGAGGTATGTAACCGTGGTTGGCGAGTGTGTTGAGTGCTGGACACGGCGCACGAACGAATGATGTTGTCGCGCCTGGGAACCCTGATACGAGAGCGCCTTGCGGGCGATAGTAGTCTCCGATATTGAGCGTGGTGAGATCGACGGTCTCCTCTACCTGGCTTATTGGCTGGGACGATGCGAGGCTGGATGCTGCAAAAGCCAGGAGGAGGGAGACGAGCATTCGGTTCATCTTGAAGATCTTTAGAAGTGAGTGCATTCACGTAGGGCTCCATTGCCTAGCTCAGTACTGGATCCAGCCTAGCTACAGTAGTTCGTACGAAAGTGATCGGGTTGGAATTCCCACAGGAAGGAAGAAACAGGTTGTAATCTGACGGTTGCTTCTACAGTACAGCTCGTGAAGATGTGGCTCGATTCACCGCTGGCTTCTCTCTCCCAGATCGCTTTGATGTGGCTTGGAGCTTCTGCATTCCACACCCCTCGCCATAAGGATGAGACCATCCGACTGCCGGTACACCTGCTGTATGACGGACTGAGGCGCAAACAAAAGCGCCATTGTATTCACACGCCGCTCGCAGTCTCTCCGACAGCTTGAGATAGCAGTCTTAAACATCGTTGAAGATGCTATTCAATGTGTTGTTGCTCATGGAACGTTGGCTTCAGGCTTCAGTTGATCCGATGACCGTAGAGTTCGGACGGCTCCGTATCGCCGTCGCCACGAATGCTGTCAGATGACGACCCACACGCCACTCGAAGATTGGATCCAATCACAAAGAGGATGTGGCCATGGGGATCGGTTCAATGATCACGTGGACGTTTCGGACGGTGCGTAACCGGTGGCATTTCTGGTGGGCCAGTGAATAGATCCAATCAAGCGAACACCGTTGGGGTCACACGTATTGACGGATGTCAGCATCCTCTACTGAAGAACTCTTGCTGGCTCGACGTCTCAGCCGTCTAATAGCGTGAGCCGTGTCGGTGGAACAAGGATACTCAGCGACTTGCATAGCACAAGGCATTCTCCAAGATGAGTCCCCTGCGCCACACTCTCGCCTGTGTTCTTCTACTCCTGGTAGTTGCCTCTATTGACGCTGCAAAGCAGCCAGGAGCACAGACATCATCCAGTGCCTCCGACGATCCCAATCCTACAGTGAAAGCAACAGTAGCCGCACCAGCGAAAGAACCAGCAAGTGTCGGCGTCTCGAGCCTGAAAGTCGGAGACTACTTCCGTCCTCAAGGCGCCACGGTCTCCGGCTTCATCAACGCCACGGAGCCGTACCTTCGCTCTCCATGTCCTTGCCTGAACTCACTCGCGAACCACGGCCACTTGAATCGCAATGGCCGTAACATCACGCGCGACCAATTGCAAGAGGCAGCAAGTAGGCTGTTCAACATCGAGTTCAAGTTCGCCGGGTTCATGCTCAAGGATCTTCCTCAGGTTTTCACACTCGCAGATACGGGTCTCCACAACCACATCGAGCACGACGCGTCGTTTGTGCACCAAGATCTCGAGTTCAACAAAGACCCGTCGGAAGTCGATCTTCCAATGTGGGAGGATCTCGCGGCGCGCGCGACCAACGGCAAGATCGGCGTGAAAGAGCTCGGCGCAGCGGCAGGCGCCCGCATCACGAAGTGCCAAGCCAAGCCGAAAGGCTGCGACCTGGATCTGGGCAGCCGCACGATCATGTTCGGCGAGGCCGCTCTCATCTTGCGCTGCTTTGCTGATGGCGATGAAACGATCAGCGTGGCACACGCCAAGTCCTTTCTTCTCGAGGAGCGGTTCCCGAGCGACTTTAAAACACCGAAGAAGCAGTTCACCAAGTTCCAAGCCGCGATTCTGGCAGCTCGGATTCAGATTGCCGCCTTCTAGATGGAGTCGAAGTGTCATGTGAAGTAGCGTTGGGTGATGTATCCTCGGACTGTGCGTGTCTGAAACATGTAATAGAGGATTTTGGATTGTAGCTCATTCAGCAGCCTACCACCAAGCCGAGGTGATGATGATGATGAGGTATATAAAGTTAAAAGATGTTTGAACTAAGAAAACCCTACTGAGACTGGCGCGCACGGCAGTCGACCGGTTGGACAGCATGGCAGCCGTGTCTTGCTCCTTGGCACGACTGGATGAACTGTCTTTTGCCCGTGGAGGCGCGTTACGCTGCGTCTAAGACGTTCGTCGCGAGCCAATGTGAGACGTCACTGGATAACCAGTCTTGAATGGCTGTGAATTCCGGTCGCTGGTCCGATGCGAAGGCTTGATAGCTGGATCTCGACTTCATCGCTTGATTGGCGGCTTTATCAGCCATCTTGTTGAAAGAGCGATAATGATGGACCCAACCGAGCACCTGTACGGAGTCAGCGGTGGAGCGCCAACTCATAGAGCCAGGCGAGTGAACACGACTTGGGTCGTCGACGTTGAGATTGTTGCTGGATGATCATCTTGCTGTCTCCGACAACTACAAGTGGAGACCAGCCGTGAGTCAAGGCAGCGGGGAGGCCAGTGCAGAGCCCTCTGTACTCCGCGTAATTGTTGGTGATGTTCTTGTCGGCGTACGACATCGATGCCACCCAAATGATTT
>JAADVL010000927.1:0-12282 GCA_023334995.1 Pythium sukuiense | reverse complement strand
TATTCCCCTCGCTCTACAAGTAGCATTTCATTCTGTCTCTCTCACTAGCCAATGGCTCGAAGCAAGCGACTACCGTTGCAGATCGCCGTTGTCGCGATGAAGAACTCAAACTCTTGCTGCATGAAGTTCAGCCAGCGATACGCTTCCAGCTCAGCGACCGTCACCCCGCCGAGATAGTACACGAGCACGTGGCGTCGAGGCGCTCCGCCATCAGCAGAGCTAGCACCCAAGCTTCCCCCAAACAGCGACGACGCGTCCGAGTCAGCGTTGGTGCTGGTAGAGCTCTGTGTGCTTTGGATACTGGCGCTACTGCTGCTGAAGAGCCCGCCGAGTTCTTTAGGCGGCTTGGTTCTCATGCCCAACGCCGTCTGCACGAGCCGGACACTCATGGGTGCGTAACCCGTGTACGGAAACATGAAGTGGATGTCCTCCGTCTTGCCTTCGTCTGCCTCCACTGCGACGGTCCGCATGAGCGACAGGTCTTTGCGTCGACGCTGGTAGTCAAACTTGTTTTTCGTGGACAACAGCTCGAGCTTTTCTAGTTGAACGAGCAGCGGAAGAAGCTGGTAGCCATACGAGTGGCAGAGTTGCTGGCGATACCACTGCAGCCGGTCCTCTTTCAAGCCGCCCGATACGAGTGAGAGGAGGCAGAGGAGCTTCAGTACATCGTACACGTCGAGTAGTGGTGGGTCGTCTCTCAGAATTGCCTCCTCGAGCGCGCGATCGACATCTTTGCCAGCGAGTGATGACGAGGAGCTGGGAACTCGGAGTCCTCGCTTCAGGGCGCTGCTGAGGATCGCCATCTCAGTCTCTACACACGTGCGGAGGCCCAAGTTTTGGCTGCGCTGTTGGATCTGCTCGACGAGGACGAGATGGTTGGCAAGCGCACGCTTCTTCTTGACCAAGTGTGGTACTTTCTTGAGCTGTTCCTTGACTTGGGCAAGTGTCTGAGAACCTCCCGAGGTGCCGTTTCCGCGACGAATTTCGCTTGCCAGTCCGTCTGAGATCTCTGGGAGCTTGCTGGAGATAAGTGTGTTGATGTTGACGTCGCGGATCTCGTCGAAGATCTCGTCCAAGTGATTGAGAAGTAACTTCACACGTTCGCCTGCGGGCGTGTCGTCCTCCATTTCTGACGCATCGTCTGCGTTTACTGGCTTCTCGAAGCTCACGACGCCGTGGTTCATTCCAATCAGCGCATCTAATAGCCCTTCGTACGTCATTGGGGTCAGCAGCATGGACAAAGGGTCTTCCATGCGATCGATGATGATCAGACGCTCGAATCTGGATCGCTGGTACGTCGACGCTGATTGAAGCTGCAGCTCATGAGCCATGTCGAGCATGGACTTCACACGCGAAGCAAACGCCCCGAGGCATGTAACCTGGTTGATCTTTCCTGGCTTGCCATTGATACCCGTATGCTTCTCAATGGCCAACAGGCTCTGCACGACGCGAGTGAGGGCGTGGTGTTGGCCGTGGACGTAGAGCTCCGCGAAGACCTTGTCCTGACACAGCGTCGCGACGTTCCGATCCACAGGCAGAAGCCCTAGCGACAGGTTACGCTGCGTGGCGATCCCTGTAAGACCCTGTCGCTCCATCTCCAGCGAGCACTCGGAAGTAGCTGCTGGAAGCCAGAGAACCGCGCAGTGGACTGCAGCACCGGCATTCAGGAACGGCCTCAGCGCCTGCGCAATGAGCTGCACTGTCGCCTGGGACGGCGCCACGATGAAAGCGATTGTCTGATCCGGCCAACGAGTCGCTCCACTTAATCCTACTTGTGCACGTAGCGTAGCGGCGTTCATGGCGCTCGTGTCGACGGAGACGAGCCGCGAGATGTGGAGATCCGCGAAGAGTTGCTTGCCGCCGACGCCGTACGAGAGCACCTCCAGCACGACACGGTTCGGCGCATCCACCGCCACGACGATGCTGCGTGGAGACGCATCCTTACTGTCATTTGGAGCCTGCGTGGCTCGCTGAAGCGCCGCGATCGCGTCGCCTCGCAGCGCGTCCAACAACACCGCGGCGTCCATTTTCGACCCCCGTGCGACCAAGAATCGTTGAGGAGCTTCTCGCAAAGCTTAGACCTGTGACACGCGCATAGATGCCACTCAACAGAGGACAGTATCATACAGTGGAGGTTGTACGGAGTGTTTTGGTTGGTTAATAATAAAGTCTGAGGGAGATGATTGGATGAATATTTGTTTGAAGCTGAAACGACACGTGATGATGGCGACCAAGCGACATGGAAGAAAATGGCGCACGACGATGCGTCCACTGCATGTAGGTACCGACAGTGGGCGTCTCTGTCGGTCGGTGAGTATGTTGATTACGGATAGGAATCTTGTGTATGTCGCCTGGCTGATAAGCAGCCCAGTCACTCACGAGGAAACGATCTGTCGGCATGCGACAGCGGCGTCGATACGTACACGGAACTCCCTCTGAATGATGGCCCTCCATTCTCCTCACTCTCTCTCTCTCTCCCCACGCGTCGGTATTTATACTCACGCTCGTGGCGTTCTTCGGCGTGTTCTCAGTCGGCAATTCGCATCGAAGCCTCCACTTCTTCCTCCTCTCTGGACCAGTATTAACATGAGCAAGGTCCACGTGTTCACGACCGAGTTCCCGGACAAGGACTACACGCCGACGACGGTGTCGGCCCACGCGCAGACCAAGTTCTGGCCGGCGTATCTGCCCGTGGACGACGACCGGCTCTTCATCTTCGAGCGCAGCAAGAACGCGCAGCTCGTGGTGTACACGGCCAAGTACGCGGACAAGGAGAAACGGCTGCTGGACGCCAAGAACCCGCTGGATATCAACTGGCAGAGCTTCGGCTGGACGGCGCAGCCCACGAGCAATGGCACGGGCATGGTCGAGCGCCGCATTGCGTGGGGGTACACGCACAAGGCGGCGAGTGCCATTGAGAAGGCGTCCTACGGCTCACAGTTCAATGTGACGCTGAATGCACTGCCCACGCGACAAGCACAGCTCTACTTCGACGCCAAGGGCCGCCTCGTACTGCAGACTGTGATCAACGACGTCGTCTCGCGACTGTGGAAGGTGTTTGTGTGCACCAACAACACATCGGCCTTCATCCCCAAGGTGCTGTACGTGGATCTGTACGGATCGAGCATCGAGAACGGCCAGGACACGTACGAACGCATCCAGATCTCAACGTGAGAGACCCCATTAGACACCCCAAACCAATGCATTTTAGAATATAAGTACTTTATTGACCCTGGGCTGGCTCGACGGTCTGGTCTGGTCTGTTGATGCACCAAATGAAGATGAAGGAGACCACGAGACCAGCTCAAAGCTTTTTGTGGTCGTACTTCCACTCGGTGGACGTGCGGTTGCCGCTGTTGAGGCCGTACGCGTCAGCCACCTCCGCCAGAAACGTGGTCGAGTTGTGGATGAACGTGCCGCCCAGGATGATGCGCTGGCCTGAGATCGCTAGCTTCTGGTTCAGCTCAGCGACCTTTGTGGCTTCTTCAAACGTGACGCCACCACAGATGAACACGATCACGTCGCGGACTTTCTTGATGCCCGGTGACGTGGTGCCATTCACGATGCCAAACTCCGAGTCCAGCAGGTTACCCTTCATGATCAGCTCGAGGTGTCGGATGAGCGGTGGCACGTGCTGCGCGTAGACGTTGGGCACACCCTGGACGCCCTGGGTCATTGCACGCATAAACTTCTTGAGCCCTCGGTCGCCGTAGAGATCGCCAGCACGCACGTTCGCTCCACCGTACTTGAGAAACATATCCACGAGCGCCACACGCTCTTGAGAGAGTCCTGATGAAGCCAACAGATCCTTCACGACCTTGATCTGGACAGAGCTGTTGGTCTCGTAACGCAGCACATACAAGATCGCGAGTCGCAGCTTGTTCAGTGGCTTGATCTGCGCGTTCTTGAGCTTGGCCACGAGGTCCTTAAAGTGGCCGTTGTGGTCGTCACCGCACGCCAGCTCTTGCTCAAGCTGGCTCACGTCCATGAGGTTCTCTACTTCCACCAGTCGTGCCAACTCGCCCATCAACGTCACGTGCTTGGACACTGCGACCGATTGCGATCGGAAAGCCGGGTAATTCTCCACAAAGCGCTGCATGTCTTCAATCGAGACAATGTTCTCGTGGGTCTGAGTCTTCGCCTGGTAGTCGTCGACCATCTTCTTCACCGCCATACCCAGGTCACCAAAGTTGGCGTGCATGTGCTTCTCAAAAAACACATCGGACGTCGCCGACAGCACGAGCTCCGTCATATCCTTCCGCACACCGGGTGCGTTCTTCATATCCACGCGGTTCTCGTTGAGCTCGAGGAGCTCATGAACCATCGCCTGGTAAGTCCACTGGCTGAGCAATGGCGTCACGGGGTCGTCACGGCGGTCCAACACGTACAACAGCGGCATGATCTCGGGACGACGGAAGTCGAAGAGACCGTCCTGCTCCAGCTGCATGCGTGCTGATACCTCTCTCGCGAGTTTCTCCGCGATCTCCGAGCCCTTCTGGTACCGGATCGTCGGACGCTTCTTCAGCGACAGCAACACAGACAGCAAACCGTCGACACTGCGGTTGAACACGTTCGCAGCCTTGGCTGGCAGTGCGGCACTGGCGTTCGTGACCACACCTGCGGTCGCCGGCGACGGTGCCGCGTGGCCCTTGATACTCAATCCAACCGAGCCGCGCAGGTTGAAATGGAACAGCGTGTCGTTCACAGCGAGGAAGTCGGCGTAGTACTCCTGGATCTGGTGGATCACCTCCTTCTCATCAGCCTCCGCGAGACGCTCAAGCAGCTCCACAGGCAAGATATTCGTGAAGAAGATGTGGTATTGCCCGTACTTGGGGTTCTTGAGCTCTTTCTTGAGCAGCTCAATATTGGCGGCAGTGGGGCGGATCACCACGGCGGCCTTGAGATGCAGCATCGACTCATGCGTGGCGTCCAGCTGCTCGACCAGGAACACCTCTCGCTGCAGGATGTGCGACTGCGACATCACCATGCTGATCACCGTCGTCGTGTCGGCGTCCAGCAACAGCGCCTTCATGCCCTCGAGCTGCGGGTCATTGATGACCTTCTCGAGGTACTGGCGCACGCCCAGGATCACGTCCATTGTCAAGCTGAAGTTGGATTAAGAGCGCGACGAAGCGTCTGTCACCCTGTGTGTATGAGCTGGTCGCGCAAGGAGCTCCTGGCGGCGTAGGTTCACGTGTGCGTGGAGCAGGCGTCTGCTCCTTCCTTCCGCGCGTTCTTCCGTTTTTAGTTTATCGCGCATCTCAGGTATGGATGGGAAACATGTACCGTGTCACCCGTAGTAATTGGTTTCATGATATCACACAATGGAGGGTTGAACGCGATCTTCACGGTTTGATCTTTGTTCCCTGTTAAAACCGGATATTCCTGCTAAAGCCGTTTTTACCAACAAAACCTCGAGGGGGAGGAATACCCAAAGCTTCGGATACGTTTTCGGCCCCAAGAAGCCGCAGGACGAAGAAGAACTCGGGACGCGCGTGCCTCTCCGACGCCTGCACACGCCAAGGAAGCGAGCTGCATACAAATCCGATACCATGGCTGTGGCTGTGAGCAACTCCGGTACGTGTGCGTGGTCTTGGCGTCGAAATCGGCGCTCAAGAGCCCACGAAACCTGAAGAACTGACGCTGTGGATCGCGGCCGAATATGCGTGTTTCCTCTTGATGTTGTAGCGGCGGGCATTCTCGCGCTGCTGGAAGAAGAAGACCACACGCTCAAGGTGCGTGATGACAGGCGTTTGCTGGTTGTGCCGGTCGTGGAACTGCGATGCTGACGGCGTTTGGGGATCTTGTGTAGGCTCACGCGCTGCAGAAGTTGAACCAGGTCGTGGACGCGTACTGGGCCGAGATCGCCGACGCGATTCCGCTCATTGAGAGCCTCTCGGACGATGACCAGTTCCAGCACCGCGATCTGGCCGCGTACGTCGCCTCCAAGGTACGATATTTGGATGGAAAGAGGTGTGGATACTAGAGTTGGATATTGATGCTAATGGTGTTGTTGGCAATACGCAGTGTTTCTTCCACCTGGAGGAGTACGGCGACGCGCTGCGTCTGGCGCTTGGCGCCGGCAAGTACTTCGACGTGAACGCCAAGTCCCAGTACACGGACACCATCATCGGTACGTTCTCAATATTGGAGACTGCCTGTAACTTGAAGGCGTACTGATGTTGGGTGATGGCAATTAATTGTATTGCAGCTACCTGCATTGACGAGTACATCTCCATTCGCGCCAAGGAGGACGAGGAGGCCGAGAAGGCATTGGACCCACGCCTCACAGCCGTCGTCGAGCGCATGTTCGAGCGCTGCTACACGTCGGGTGAGTTCAAGCAGGCGCTGGGTATCGCCCTGGAGGCGCGTCGTCTGGACCAGGTCGAGGCTTCTATCACGCGTGCGTCGGACGTTGCCGGTATGCTCGCCTACTGCTTCGAGGTGTGCCGCACGGTCGTCGCGAACCGCGACTTCCGTCTCAAGGTGTACGAGGTCATGGTGGCCATCTACCGTGCCAAGTGCCCACTCGACTACTCGGGTGTGGCCCAGTGTCTGCAGATGCTGGACAACCACTTGGACGTGACCAAGATCCTCGAGCAGCTCGTGCGCGGCACAGATGAGCAGTGCCTCATCGCGTACCAGGTCGCGTTTGACCTGAGCGAGAACGAGAACCAGAAGTTCCTGCTCAACATCTACCACTCCCTGCCGTCGCCCAAGCCAGAGGCGCCTGCGCCGTCTACTGCTGAGGAATCCAAGACGGATGCGCCAACGACTGCGGCCGTCGCGCCTGCCAACTCGGTCCCGACTGCTCCACCCGCTATTCCTGCGGGCGCGTCGCCTGACTACTGGACCAAGGTGGACAAGCTCAAGCTCATTCTCTCGGGCGAGTTCCTCGTTGACCTCACCCTCGACTTCCTTCACCGCAGCAGCGACTCGGATCCTCTGCTCATGAAGACGGTCAAGACTGCTGTCGAGAACCGTAACTCGGTGCTCCACCACTCGGCGGTGATTGCGCACTCGTACCTGAACGCGGGCACCACGGACGACTCCTTCCTGCGTGAAAACCTCGAGTGGCTCGGGAAGGCCACCAACTGGGCCAAGTTCACGGCGACGGCGAGCTTGGGCGTCGTGCACAAGGGCCACGTCCGCGAGAGCATGAACCTTCTTGCTCCATACCTGCCACAGGGCGGCGTGTCGCCTTCCCCATACTCGGAGGGCGGCGCCCTCTACGCGATGGGTCTCATCAACGCCAACAAGGGCTTCGCTGGGCAGTCGAGCAAGACCACGATGGAGTACCTACGTAACGCCTTGAAGAACGCTGGCGCGGACGAGACGGTGCAGCACGGCGCGTGTCTGGGTATTGGTCTCTGCGGCCTGGCGTCCCACGACTACGAGATCTACGAGGAGCTCAAGAACATTATGTTCACGGATTCTGCTGTTGCTGGCGAGGGTGCCGGTATCGCGATCGGTCTGGTGCTGCTCGGCGCTGGTAGTGAACACCGCAATGGCGAGATCCTTAAGGACCTGCTCGCGTATGCTCACGACACGAAGCACGAGAAGATCATCCGCGGCTGTGTGATGGGTATCGCACTGATGATGTACGAGCGTGAAGAGGAGGCGGATGCTCTCATCGAGCAGCTCATTCGTGACAAGGACCCACTGATTCGTTACGGTGGTATCTACGCGACTGCGATGGCGTACGTGGGCACGGCGAACAACAGCGCGGTGCGCCGATTGCTGCACGTGGCCGTGAGTGATGTGTCCGATGATGTTCGTCGCGCCGCTGTGACGTGCTTGGGCTTCGTGCTCTTCCGCACGCCTGTGCAGGTTCCAAAGCTTGTCTCGCTTCTGTCGGAAAGCTTCAACCCACACGTTCGTTACGGTGCCTGTCTCGCTGTTGGTATCGCTTGCGCTGGTACGGCAAAGAACGAAGCGATCCAGCTGCTTGAGCCGCTTCTTGACGACCCAGTCGACTACGTTCGCCAGGGTGCGTTGATGGCTCTCGCGATGGTGCTCATGCAGGAATCAGAAGGACGCAACTCGAAGGTGACGGTCATTCGCGAGAAGATCCTCAAGCTCATCACGGACAAGCATGTCACCACCATGACCAAGGTACGAATCCCGATCCTTCCTTTGCATGGATCATGAAACTGCGAAGTGACTGACTGATTGTGCGTTGGTTTTGTAGATGGGTGCGATCATGGCCCAGGGCATTTTGGACGCTGGCGGACGCAACGTCGTCATCTCTCTTCAGTCGCACATGGGGTACGAAGTTGTTTTCTGGCACAATGTCTTAGAGTGTGTGGCTAATGGTCGCTTGTTCTACCAGATTCACGAAGATGGCGTCTGTTGTTGGTCTCGCGGTGTGGGCGCAGCACTGGTTCTGGTACCCACTGTTCCACTTCCTGGAGCTGTCGTTCCAGCCGACGTTCCTGATCGGTCTCACGAAGGACTTGAAGCTGCCGAAGGACTACAACGTCCAGTGTAATGCGAAGAAGTCGATGTTCGCGACCCCGAAGCGAATGGAAGAGAAGAAGGAGGAGAAGAAGGAGCTTGTCGCCACGGCTGTTCTGTCAACCACGGCGAAGGCAAAGGCACGACAGGCAAAGCATGACGCGAAGGAGAAGAAGCCAGACGTCACTGCTGCCGAAGAGAAGACCGAGACGGAAGCCATGGAGGTTGACTCGGAAGGCCCTGTGGAAGATAAGGCCGCTGTGAAGAAGGTTGCCGTGAAGGAGCCACTGACACACACGGTCAAGTCGCCCGCTCGCGTCACTCCAACGCAGGAACAGTACATGGCGTTCGATGTCAAGCAGCGATACATTCCAGTGATGTACCCGAACCAGCGAGCTGCCGGTGTGGTCATCCTGCGAGACACGACTCCACACGAAGCCGAAGACGTGGAGGCCATCAAGGCCCCAACCGGTGCCAGTGCGGAAGACGAAGCTGACGCACCAGAGCCGTTCGAGTGGGAGCCACCGCAGTAAAGGGAGACCAAGCTTTTGGTGAGTTTGCTTTACATACGTATCGAGATAAGGGATGTGGACTGGCCCGGGGCGAGTTTGCTACTTCTGATCGGGCCACGACCAGCCAACCAGACAACACAATATTCTTTGAAACGCAGGCCACGTCGAGTTGTCTCTTGTTGCTTCAGGTTGATGTCGGCTCAAGACGTTTCGAGAGCTTGAGCTCATGACCAAGGCTGCGAATGAACCGCACAGACGCGCCAGGCTTGAGTCCCAACGCAACTGCGTGGCTTTCGTCCATGCCCTGCAAAGACACCAAGTGGTCCCATTCTTCTTCGATGGCCTGGGCGACTCAGGGTGTCCAACGTGGCGCAACGCTTGATCCAAGGCGTGCATCGCACTGGCTCGACCACCGTCGTCTTTCGTTGACACTGCAAGCGTATCACAGATTTTGGGCGTCGACTTGCGAGTGCAGGAAATCAACCAAGCGATGATCGCCGGTGGGGCTGGGATGCTCATGCCGCACTCTTCTCGTGCCTCGTACACACACAGCACGATGTAGTTGTAGTACAGCGCGTTGATGCAAATGCCGACGATGAAGCCCAAGACGATGATGACGAGAGCTGGCACGAGCGCGAACACCGCCGGGATCCACACCAACCAGCCCAGGGTGCCGATGATCATGCCGATGTAAAAGTACAGCGCTGGTAGCGTGAACCAGAGACCGAGTTTCTGCAGAAGAATGGTGGCGTGATGGTCGTCCTCCGCGTCATTGACGGCAAGCAGAAGCAGCACACTGTTGACGACCGACATGACGAGGAAGACGACTCCAAGGCTCAGCGTCACACTGGAGATGGCGCCTGCAGTCGCCTCGTGGGCACCGTAATTGGCGAACGACGTCGTCGAGAGGGCTTGCAGCCAACTGGCAAAGACGGTGAGGATCAGCGCCGAGATGAGACCGATGTTGGTGACCTTGTTCATCGCCTGTTCTTGATTGTTGTCCTCATCGTGCGGATCGAACGTGAGCCAGCGAAATGTGTACGCGTCGAACACGAGAAGCGGGTTCACGAGGGCCCATGTGAGCTGCAGCCGCGTCCGCGGTTGAGAAGGAGGCTTGAACGACATCCGGGATGGGAATGCAGCAGACCCTGGCTTGGCTTGGCTCTTGTCGACGTGACTACCACATCCGTGTCCATCGTCAGTGAAACGTCGCTTGGACGGTTTCAGGGCTACGAGCCCACAGACATCTCGGCTCAATGGCACTACCTCTCATCCATCGCTCTATCCTGCCAAGCGCCGGCCAATGAAGACCATTACTCGAGAAGGTGTCGTCATGGAGGCCATCGTCCAGGACAACGACGAAAACTGCTGCCGAATCGGGGCATTCGATGCTCACACCCGAATAGAAGAGCGGTGGAAGACAATAACTTCAACTTGCTTTAGAAACTATAGAAATGAAGGCTGGCAGAATGCCTCTGCCTGCATGAACTCGAACAGCGTGGCATATGCATAGCCTCTCTACGGTGCGCTGTTGGCTATGAACTTCACGGTGGATACCCAAGAGTCTGGGCTGGAGTCTCCAGCCTGGAGGCTTGGGTGGCTGTGGCGACAGTGGTCCTGTTGCCGTGGATGTGGGGCGACTCAGATTCGTCTGCGGGCATCTTCGTTTCTATTCATCCCCGCATGTTTCCTGAATGTCTTCGGAATGTCGCTCGTAGAATGGTGGACCCAGCCGTTTGGCTTGCAGTTCCACATCCAGCATCCGCGTGAGAAAAGCACCACCCGCTATATGCACCCCGCCTCCATCACCTTCGATTCCGACGGACCCACGCACATTCAGACCACGCTGACCACCTCACAAGCTAGCGCAGCATGCCTTCTCAACGCACACGCGACTCGCAGCGTCCGGGACCCAGTACAGCGTCCAGGAGCCGCCCGCCCAGCAGCTCCGTCCACACAAAAACTCTGCCTCCGTCGGCCTCTCCGTCGCCTCCTCTGTCCAAGCCACTGCCACAGGCCGACGCGCCGCTGCAGCGCAACTACGACACGTACGCCGAGAACATCCACGCGATCTCCGTGCGCCACAGCAGCCACACGGCGCTCAGCAGCTACGGCGCCGTGGACGACCACAAGAAGCGACGCAGCTCCGCCGACGCCGACGACTACAATTACTACGCTACTGGGAGGTACGACGGCCGCCTGACGCTGTGGCAGACGGCGTTCCACCTCATGTCGTTCATGGCTGGCTCCGGGCTCGTCTTCCTGCCGCTGGCGCTCGTGGAGATGCACTGGTACGGCCTCATCGTGCTGGTCGTGGCGGCGCTGATCTGCATCTACACGGCCAAGCTGCTGATCGAGGCCATGGACATCTTGCGCTGGACGAGCGACCGCCGCGTGACGTACTGCGACCTGGCGCGCCAGTGTCTCGGAGCCAAGGGCGAGGTCGTGGCTGCGGTGTTCATGCATGGAGGCTTCTTGGTGAGTGCCACGGGCTACGTCGCACTGGTGACGTCGTGCATCGTAGGCATGACAGGCGCCAGCTACGGCGTCGTGCTGTTCTTTGTGGGTGCGACTGTGTGGAGCCACGTGCTTGTGGACTCGCTGCGGACGCTGGCCGTGGTCTCGGCGGTGAACGTGGGCGTGTGCTTCTGGGTTGAGGCCGTGATCTTCGGAGACGCCATGTACCCACTGAAGCAGATCTCGCTGGAGGAGTCGGCGTTCATCTTTGGTACGCCAGACCTCTCGCAGGCGTCGCTGCTGCTCAAACTCGCGTATTCGTTCTCGCTATTGGCCAGCGGCTTCTTCTGCCACTCGGTCATCCCGACGTTCTACAACGCCATGCAAAACCACGACCGGTGCAGCTCCGTGGTGCTACGCAGCCAGACGAGTGTGCTCTCGCTATTGTATCTGCCCGTGTGTATCGTCACGTACGCTGTGTACGGCGCGACGCTGCAGGCTCCAGTCTTCTTCAATATGCGGAACCCTGTCGTCCGCAACCTGGCCATCGTGCTCTACTGTGTGCACTTGCTGTTGTCGTACGTGGTGACGCTGTATCCGCTACAGCGTGCCATCGAGAAGCTGCTCGTCGGAGCGGACGACAGTGATGATATCGTATCGCTGAACCCTGCCATGATGGCGCTGATGGGCCACACGAGTCAAGGCCACGACCGACACAGCGACCGCAGCGGCTCTGGGTCGTCGTCTCCTACTCCTCCGCTGGCTCAGCGTCGCGAGCGAGGCCTGCAGCTCATCAGTCGAACAGCCACCGTCCTAGCGACAGTCGTACTCGCGTACGTCTTCCAGCCCACGACGC
>JAADVL010000926.1:0-12284 GCA_023334995.1 Pythium sukuiense | reverse complement strand
GGGGGGGGGGCGGCATGGAACGTCAACAGGATTCCGATTTGCTGAAAGACGCATCTCCAAGCGAGCCAAACCTCAACAGCATGTTCTGTGTGGCGCAGTCTATGGCATAGACTGTATGCCACTGCCTTCTAATCCCATTCAAACCATCGCTGGCTCCAACTCGGAAGCCGTTGCAGTTCATTCCTCGTGGCTTGGCACGTGTCATTGTGTCTCCATTCTGGCGATCGGGCTTCACTGCATCTGCCCAATCGCTTGTTGCCAACGCGACGAGACCAGAACCTCTCGCGTGCAGCTGCAAAGAAGCCCACTCACCGACACGTGGACAGACTCGGCGTCTTGCATCTTGCATCCAATACGCACCGTACCACTGAACAGGATGCGGCGAGCACGACTCTGCATCATCAGATGGCGATTGAAGTTGGAGCTCAACACGAGCGCGGACGGATTCTTTTTTTTGTGGAAGCCCCCCTGAAATTCAAGCTGAACACCATACACTGTGGATTCCACGCACATCCAATCCACTCTATGGGCACTAGAAACCAGCTTCATCTTCTTCGTTGCGGCAGGCGAAAGTTGTCTGCCTAAAGCACTGGATACGATGAGCACACGCTTCATGAAGAGTGGGTCCTGGCGGCCGGCCATGGAGCCCGTGGTGTCCGCGGCGGAGTTGACGGACACGAAGAAGCGAGTGGGACTGGCAGGTCCTATTCCTTGAACCCCTAACGTTAAGAAACAATTGCCATTTGATGGTGACTCATCAGACCTTGCTCAGCTTCATCACACACCTCTTGCAGCCTTGGAAATGGAGTGAGAATCCGGTGTGTGTGCTCTTCACTACAGGCCATGGAGACGTTGTGTTGACGTCGTCATAGCGTCGGACCAGGCTGAGGGACGCGCCAACTGCTTCAAAGCATGCAAAACAACCGCAGCTGCACGGTGGCCCACTACGGAGGGGCTCCGATTCGACACTGTAGTAGTGAGCCACCGAATCAGCTCGAGTGAACTTCGAAGACGCTTCAGTTTTCGGTGTTGTCTCTGCCTGCGCGTTGGTATTTTCAAGAAGTTGACGCCGATGCGATCTCCAAAAACCGGCCACTTTCAACGAGAACTTCTTCAAGGATGATTGTATTGATGAGCGGGTTGTAGCGGCTTCGTCTGGTCTTCTAGCGGCAGTATTTCAAGCTGATCCACCGCTGCGAGCATCTCCGTTATCGCGATTTCTTCGACGGCCTCAGTAGTAGTCGGATTTGACGGTACCATCCATGCCTGTTGTCTTGCTACGAAGCGCTGTCGTAGTGCGAATCGCTCTTGTGTGAGTCGCTTGGCTTCGTCTACAGCATGGAGCCACTTGAGCTGCAGCTCCAGAATCTGCACAGTGGCTTGGAGCTGAGTGATTCTCTCTCTCTTGCGCTCCATGTGACGTCGCTGGACAAGGCGGTGCTTCACTTTGCGTTCCTCTGGGTCCATGCGCGCACGCTGGTGGCCCTTCGACCAGGGCACACTGTCGAGAGTCACATACTCCAGTGACTCCTGTGACTCGTCCGATGACATGGCGGCTCGTATCCAAACGCGATCGTCACGAGCAGGTGCCTCGCCGGCCAGGAGATCAAGTGCGGACAGCGTCCTCCGTCTACAAGACAGAAAAATGAGGACGGATCCCGCGCAGCGCCGAGGCCATCGCTGAATGGTGGCTGCACACCGAGGCAGTGAGTCACCGGACCCGTAGGTCATGCACGTAAACACCGGCGAGGCCACTTTCCCGCACGTTCTACGACAAACGTTGCGTGCGCAGTGGGGTCCCCAATGGGGAGGGAGACTTGTCTTGGCTCGTCCTTTGTGGCGAACCAAGGTGCACTCGCAAAAAAGGGGATCGGGGGCAACCAATCTGTCTTGATACCGGAGCAATCTGTGACTGATTGGCAGCGTGTTGTCTACAATAGGGAGTCTATTGGTGTGGAAGGGATCTTGGCTGGCTCATGCGTGCGATACGCTTGTCAGAATGCGCCCCAAAGCTGGCGTTTCCTCTGCGACACGGGCCCGTTCAATTCGACGTCAAAGGCTTTCTCTTTGACTCAACAACCAAATATTATACAACACCGCAGTGTACTGCAGGGTACGGCAACTCTCGCCTCTATCTCTCTCTGAACAGGACGCGGTTGCGCATCCTGTAGAGTCCTTCATCGTGATCTTTGTATCCCGGTTTTTCGGACACCCATCCCCTTCACCCAGAGGCACGTCTGACTTCACTCCGCGTCAACTCGATCGAACGACTCAAAGGTGTTTATGATGGCGAAATGCCCATGCAATTTGGGTGAAGCAGGCTGATCAATGCAATCTACAGTACAATATATCCTTCCCAGCTCGGACTGGTTGAGCAAGCACCTCGAAAGCCTCTGCTAGCAGTGGATCCAGCTCCGCCGAATCTGGCATAAAGGAGGCTGAGGCTGCTGGAACGCTGAAGACATTGGGCCTCCACCTTGCTTGCAACTCTGTCCGCCATTTCTCGTTCTCCTCAGCCAACACTCGGACCTCATGTGTTGCTTGCAGTAAACGAAGTCGCAGTTCGTGGAGTCGCACTGCGTCCACAAGCGACCGCACGTGGGCTCTCTTGCGGGCCACCGACTGCCGTTGGATCTCGCGGTGTCGTCGCTTTCGCTCGTGCTCCGACATGCGCGTGCGAGGTGGAGGCCCGCTCTTGGGCCATTGGTAGTTGTCGACCGTGAGGTACTCGAGCGATTCAAATGCTGCTGTGTCGGTTCCGGTGGGAGACTCCGATCCGTTGAATTGAGCAGAGGCCGTGTCTCGAAGCGCGTTGTGTGTGGCCATGAGTGATGTAAGCCTGTCGTCTCTTGGTGTGTGTGGTCTTCGCGGTGAAATTGTGACTGAGTGAATGCCGCGCGCTGTTGCTCATGAGACCCACTGCACCCAGCCGTTACAGCACCCTCACACTCCCAGCCCCCCTTCCCCCCAAGACATCCAGTGAACCAGATCCACGTTCGTGCAGAGGACCATCAGCGTGGGGATGGGAGTCGCACGGTGGCTTTCGTTGAAGCTCACCTGGACACTTGCTGAGGGTCTCACTGACATGTTCTGCACACAACCAACCTCTGTATTTTAGCGGAGACCCTCGCTCGAGTTTGTTGAAGCCGAGCTTGCCCTTGTACAGGCGTAGAGGCGCCAAGGCGACCTAGTGCTGATACTGGTACCAACAAAGGACAGGCTACCTGGACCGCTCGCGGGTGGGTACAGAGCTCGAACCACCCAGCTGACGGCAGCGTTGCTCACACCAAAACTCGCGCTCGTCAGTGTGATCAAAGCGACTGTGCACACGGCTCAACGCCTTGCTTTCCACCTTCAACCTCAAAGAAGCCAGTCGTGTTGACCGTAGATTCGGGCCGTCGATCGTGATCATGTGTGGACTGGCAGTCGGATTGCTGGTTGTAATCAGCAGCGTTTTCCTCATCGTGGCATCTGTATGAGCTGCTCTTTGTGTTGGTCAAAGTGGATACTTGCGAGCAGCTCAGATTCTGAGTATGAAGGCTGGACGACCCTACTCTTCCCAGTGCTTCAAGTAGACGGTCAAAAGACACTGAGTATGGAACTGACAGCTCAACACAAAAAGGCTTCGACCGTACCGTACTCAAGGCAAGAAGAACCCTAGTGAATGCTACAGTACATGGCTGGAAGCGCTCAGCAGGCAGACAAATCTGAAGCGCGACTCGTGCTGCAGGAGATGTAGTCGACTGTCGACTAGAAGAATGCCTCCTCGGCGCTTCTGTGAGCGTGCATGCAAAGGTTTGGCACGAGAACACATCAGAGCCTTCAATTGTAGACTGATGCACGCAGTAAGCAAGCGATATACGCAACCAAAGAGCCATGTGCCACTAGAAAACAAGCCGTTCGCGTTGAACAATTAAATAGGACACTCGCTCACCGATGCGCTGGGCAAGAGCGGCATGCTGTGGCCGAGTACGGGATCGGTACGTTCATTGATGGCGGATACTGCGACCCAGAGATCGTCGATGCCGTGGTCGTCAGAAGCGCCTTCTTCATAACGCAGTGGCTCCACGCTCGTCTCCAGGACCTGTAGGCGTAAGCGCAGTGTGTCATTCTCTCTCGCTTGGTCTCTGGCTGCTTGAGCTGCTCGAAGCCACTTGACCTGCAACTCCAGTAGCCGAATGATGTCGTTGAGTTCCCCTACGCGCTCGCGCTTGCGCGCCACGAATCGCCGCTGGACGACGCGGTGTCTCTCTCGTCTTGTGGTGGCGTCCATGCGTGGTCGCTGGTAGCCCTTGGACCAGGAGAGGCTTTCGATTGTCAGGTCGAGCTGTTCATCCATCGTGAGTGTACTTGCCGCGACTGCACTCGCACAGTCGTCTTCGCGCTGCAAATCCTGGTGTGGCGACGAAGTCTCGGGCGGCGTCGGAGGTCACGACGCTCGAGGCCACGACGTCTGAGGCCACGGCGTCTGTGATATTCCGTTTTGATCACACAGGGTCGTCACTGGCTGATGGGACCGGCGTAGATGGACTCTAGTGAACCGCCAAAACCCTTCCGGCTCCTATCCTACAGTGTGCAGAAGATTGTCGATGGCTTACAGTGTTCATGATAAGCAGGATATTGCCTATTCTCCGAGACACCTGTGCAGTCTGTATGTAGAGTCCAGTATCCAGGCCTTTGTGATGATTGCAGAGGCCTGGATAGTACTCTGCACCTTTCGATGGCGTGGCGCAGGATCCATCAAAAGCCTGAAGTCCTGTCCTCTGTCCCAGCGACTGTCTTCACAATTCCTAGACATCTAGAGATGACGAAAGGCTCGGAAGACGCAGTCGCCAGAGCCGGATCTGGAGGGAATTCCTTTCGATGGGAAAGGCTCCAGTTGCGTGTCGCCGGCCACGAAAAGAGTGAGTGACCGCACCAGGAACCAGGCTTCAAAATATAATGGAACAGTACATGTACTCCAAAGTACAAGGCTGAAGTGTCCATTGCAGCTGCGCTCTTGCTCAAGCAAGCTGGCTCTATAGGGACAGTTGTAATACAGTATGATTCATTTGACACAACTTAGCAACACAATGTATCCATATCGACTTCGAGAGGGGACCGACCTTCTCGTGCAGAGATTCGTCGATTCGACTGCTCAGCTGTCGACAAGGCGAAATGGTGGCTCAAACTGGGGTCTTCGCGTGGTTTCATAGCCTGTAAATGCTTCATGGGGGTCTTAGGTTTGGACTTCCAATCACGGTCATGGGCCGCCCATCATTTGAATCGACTGCAGCCGTAAAGATCCCTTGACCGACAACTGTCTCCTTTAGAGACCAGGGGCTCGGGACCGGTTGTGGGAGAGAAGCTGCGTTGGCTGCGCACGCCTTTCACATCGCTTCGACACGTGTATCCTTTTAGGCAGGGGGGCCACCCTGACGGAGGTGGCTGGCTGGCTGGCCTCTCCGTCTGGAGGCAGCCAGCTTGGTTGAACGTGGCGCAAATTGTATACTACACAGTTGACGTTATCTACAATCTAGTTTGGTCCGAGCGGGTTATGTTCAAAGGTTGTGTCGATTATCGGTTTCATAATAGTTGCGAGGTTCTCTACGGTGCTTACGCTACCAGGACAGGAGCACTTCGACCAGCAATGGGTCGATGAGCTCGTCGCTGGCTTCTTCTTGATCGCCCTGAGACTCAACGTCGTCGTCGACGATCAATGGCGTGTCGATGTTCGGGCCCAGCTCTGTGCGTAGCTGGAGCCCTTCCTCCACGAGCGTCTTGACCTGCTTGCTGGCCTTGAGGATGTGAAACTGTAGCTCCAAGTGGCGGATCTCCGACTTAAGGACCACTTCCCGAGCTCGCTTTCGCTTCATGAACTGGCGCTGCACTTCTCGGTGTCGCTTCTTGCGTTCCTCTTCTTCCAGACGCGCACGCTTGGGCGCTTCATACTTGGGCCACTCGTAGTTGTCGACCGTGAAGTACTCGAGATCATCATCAACACCCATAGGAGATCGACGGCCGTTCATGGGGCTTGACATCGCTGCTTGTGATAGGAAGACGCGGAGGTTAATTCGGAAGTGAGAGAAGCACCAGTCACACCCACCAGGCTTTGGCCCAGGCGCATTCACTTCTTGATGCCACCGAATCGGCCACGGTGGCCAGTCAAAGCCGAACTTCTACCGTGTCTCGCACACTCATCTGTGCCCTGGGACACCAGCAAATCACGCGAGGATACGTTATCTATCACATTGTACACTCCGACGGGCAGTTGCCCCCGTGCACTGTAGAAGCGACCAGCTTGCATGCTAACCGCCACTGTGTTGAAGCGCATGAGGCTGGCGTGCCCCCCCAGCTGCCGTGTGGCCTCATGACCTCCGAAATGTAGCCATGTCAGTCAAGCGAGGGGTCGCTTAAGTACGAATTCGTACTTTCTACCAATCACAGCAGCGATGAAGAGATCCTCGATACACAGACGCAGAAGAACATGACGGAATCGCGCACGCAGGTGACGGCGCAGCTCGTCCATTCCTATGTGTGCGAGGGCTTTGTAGCAACCGACCAGAATGCGCCACTGCGGTTCACGTTCCACGCGTTCGGTGACGGCGCCTTGACAGCTGCATTGTCGGCGCCGGACGCTTCGAGCTCATCCGTGGATCCGCAATGCTTCGTGTACGACGGCCGCGCGAAGCTCAGCACACACCACAGAGATGACGACGTGGACCAGGGACCAGTGTACGATTGCACGTTCAAGATCGTGCGCTTCTGGCGGCGCCAACTGCAGAGCCAGTTGCTTGTCTGCAACACCAAGCTGTCGCCAGCCAAAGGGCTTCAAGGCAGCTACGTGGTCGTCCACGGAGACGACGACCGGGCTCATGCAAATGCAGTGGCTTTGCCCGTGACACTGAGCTTGTGGGCCCACGCGTATGAGGCGAAGCCACTGTACGCGCCCATGAGTCCGCTCACGCCGGGCAGCTACCAGTTGAAGGGCTTCACTGTCACCAACATCGGCACGGTGTACGAGTGCGTGGTCTCACTGGAGCTCCTCGCTGACGGATCTCTCCGTGGTTCCTCGCAAGACTTGTTGTTCCCTCAGCAGTGCCAGCTTCAAGGTAAGTGGAGTGAAGACCAAGTGCTGTACACGCTCACGTACAGATTCTCGTCGACGTCGTTCTCCAACTATTTGTACACGATGACGCCGTCGCTGGGAGGACTGCGTGGTCGCTGGGCCCATGAAGACCCCATGCGCAGCCACAACCGCAACGAGAGGGGCCACGTAGAGCTGCGTCTCCACACTGTGAAGCGCGTGTGGTCGTCCAAGTTCCACACATCGTACCCTCCTGTCTTCCAGGAGATCACCAAGCTTCTGCTGCTCAAGTCATTGCGCTCGCCCACTAGATCGACCTACGCGCTACCAGGCGCACTGTGGCAGCATGTCCTCGAGTACTGTGATTTCCACCACTTTGCCCTGCTCAAGACCCATGCCGCACACGTGTAAGTGAAAGAGATGAATACAAGTACACTTGTATCTCAGCTCCATTTTCTCCGAGATCTTTCCACAAAAGTCGTAGAAAGTTCGCAGTGACCATCACTCCTCCAATGAAGTGCGTCGAGATCAGTTTGTCGCCATTGCATCACTTCCCAATCGCCATGCGAGCCCATACGTGGCTATTTGAATGCGCGCTGGACGCCGCCTTCCCTGTATCTCAATGGCTCCGCATCCAG
Organism: Pythium sukuiense; assembly: GCA_023334995.1. NCBI lineage: Eukaryota > Oomycota > Peronosporomycetes > Pythiales > Pythiaceae > Pythium > Pythium sukuiense. The sequence goes on along the minus strand of JAADVL010000926.1, from coordinate 4,580 downwards.
GTCTTCGATGATGGCACCATGACCGCGACCGTCGAGGATCCGCCCATGCCAGTCACTCCAACGACTCAAGAGCGGCTCGTGTTCGGTCAGCCAGCAGGCTTCCAGTTCTACGTAATGGACGGTAGTGCGACGTGGAGAGACATCGATGGAGAGCCCGATGCACGCTGTCGCTGCCAGTTCAAGCTCATGCGGTTCTCCACGAGACTGCGCGAAGGCCAGCTCATCGACTGCGAGGCCGACCTGCTGTCAACGTCCCACAATGACAGCTCACTCGGGTCGCGGCTGCGTATGTGTACGATGCCTTTTCGGAGATGCATACGTCGTACACACTCACAAGATTTGGCGCTGCCAGCGACGCGTCCTCTACGATTGATCCAGCAATATGTCGCGCCGTCGATTGAGCCGCTGGTATGGAAACTGACGCCGGGACAGTTTGTGTTCAAGGGCTTTACGTGCGCCGTGAGCGAGATGCTGTACGAGTGCAAGCTGACGCTGACACTCGCAGCGGACGGGTCCGTCGTCGGCTTCTCAGAGGATCTGATCCACACATTCACTCGTAAGTCCAAGATCCAAGGCTACTGGAGTGCCGACTGTGTGACCTTCCAGCTTCTGGACGAGTCAGGAGAGACGCCACACGTGTTCATGTACTCGCTGTCTCCTCATCCAAGTGGCTTGCGGGGCTCGTGGCATGAACAAACGACCCAGCGACGTGGGTATTTCCAGGAAGGCCACGCCGAGCTAATGGCGCTGTCGGTCAAGCGAGACGGGACGTGGTGCCAGAGCCTACACTCGTCTTACCCTGTGGAGTTCCAGGCAGCAGCCAAACTCTGTATGGATCTCGATGCGTCGCCCACAGCTGCCCGCCCCAAGCTACCGCACGATGTATGGGAAAACGTCTTCTCCAGCTGCTCGTACGATTGGTTTTAGCATTGCTGGGTGTGCATTTGTAACATAATATACGTTTTCTCTTGTGTCCTTGTGCGATTCGAACGAGGCCTTTTCAGCCCAGGGAGAGATGAGGCTCTCCATCCGTGGCGGCGCGACTACGCCGATTGAGGAGATGCATATTGGGCCTGCTGCAGCTCATACAGAGGCCGGGTAGAGTGCACAGACGGAACTCGATTATGAATAGGCACTTTTCGGCTGGAAACGGATCTGGTGGAGCCGTCCACACACCTCGCGTATGGGGCCGACAAAGTAGAGATTGATACCCAAGAGCTCCCCGTGTTTAACAGGAGACAAGCTCTCCGTCATTGCTATTATTGGAGACCATCGTCAGTTGCATTCCTGGATTTCCTCCACACGACCCACCTTGTGTCATATCTACCAGATTCTTGAAGTATGGTATCTTTCAAGACTGTGATCGGCCTGTGCATGGCTGCTACTGCGTCTGTGTCGACTGCCCAGTGGGTCATCCCAGCGAGCGAGATGATTTCCCAAGTCTCCGTCATCGAGTCTCTCCCTATCACCGCGCTCGACTACACAGCCGTGCTCAACCCACCTCAGGATCCCACCGCCTCGACTCCGATCCAGTACCAAGAACGTAGCTACCCCACCAGCTCCATCGCTGACGGCCCAACTTTTGTAACTGAGACTCCGGTGATCTCGGTCGTACCAGCAGTCAACCCATCCGAGGCCACTGCGGAAGCCGTAGATCCATCCAGCCACCTTCCTGGCAGCAAACCTCCTCCACGCTTGACTGAGAATACTTCTGCTGCTGCGTTTCCAGCGGCTTCTGTAGCACCAGAGACCATCCCGCAGGCCATCATTCTCGCTGAGCCGTCCCCAATCCCAGCTTCGTCGGTCCAGACAAAAGAACCAACTCCAAGAGTGACTGAAGTGACTCCAACCGAGACTCCCGTCCCAACAAGAACACCGACCATGGCGCCAGTCGTGAACTCAGCCCGTCCAATGAACCGATCCAGGGCAACCAATGGAACCAAGATCGCAGGCAACGGATGGCTTAAGCTGGGCGTGAATGTGACAGTGGACGGTGCAGGCAACGTTCGTCTCGGCGTCAAAGGGCGACTGCAAGGCAACGGCACTCTCCACACGAAGTCTGGCAACTTGTACAAAGCTGGAGGACAGGTCCAAGGCGAGGCTGATGTGGACACAGGCATCAACATTGGGCCGAGGCCGAAAGGTGGCGTCAAGTACATTGGCGGACTTGACGTTGGTGGAGGCTTTGAGGCTGAGAAGCCCACCAAGTCTAGTGCTGATATCCGAACTGCCGAGCCACTGAGCACAACATCGACTTCTCCTGACGTCCGATCAAACAACGACTTCGCACCGACACCAACTGTCACCGAGTCTCGTGCCTCAGTTCCAAGAGCCAGTGAGCCAACCGCTCCACTATTGGCTGATCTAAACGGTGCACCAATTGCTACTGAGGGCGGTGCAGCTACCGTTGATGCAGCTCGTGGATCTGGAAGCCTTCCCTCCCAAAGTTCTCTGTGAGTGAGGCGTTAGAAGTTGGCGCCTGTGAAGGTGGCACGGATTCGATGTTCTCTGTAGTGTTCTGTTGCCACTATACACAGTCGTTTCAATTGAAGTTTGCAATGATCAGTTTGATGGCATCCCCACAAACAACCACTTGGTTTGCGATTATATGGTGTGCAGCTGGCAGTGATGAGACTCAGAGACCATTTCGACCACAAGATACCATTTGCTACGGAATAGAAGTCCCACGTGGAGGTCCAGGACTCTATAGCGCTCTCGTGCAGCTTTTACAGCATTTACGCTGTGGACCTACCTCACGGTTCTCAAGGCTGCCCCATTATCCAAATTTCTCTCGACTGTTCACACGGGAGCCACTCATCGATCACCCACTACAAGGCTGCTATGGTGCACTTGAAGACTGCTGCCATCTTCCTCTTGGCTGCTGCTGCCATGCATGCCGACACGAGGTCCGTCGCTGCCACCAGCACAGCAGCCACGCCGTACCCAAAAGCCCCGGTGCGATACAGAGTGCCGATCAAACCTGGAGAGATGGCGCCGACAAAAGGAAGCCTGTCACCAAAGATGACCCGCACGAAGGCTGTCACGGAAGACGCCACGATACCAGCGCCGTCTTCGCCATCGAAAGAGCCGACACTAGAGACACCATACCCCTCGAAAGGAGCGCAGTCGGGAGACATCGAACCAGCTGAGGCGAACACGCCACTGACCGACAATGAAACGTCTAGCTCGGTGGTTCTAGCGAGGCAAGGCTCCAGTAGTCAGTGATAATGTATGCTGTAAAGATAATGTGGCTTCTTTGATTGCTAGTGGTGGGGTAGGCTACGAGAGCCTCCTTGTTCCCTGATGTGAGGTACTGGTATAGTAAAACACTCGGCTAATAGACACATTTTGGTGCGTTTTGCCTTTCTCACTGCGAAGTTCAGGGCTCAACATCAACCATGACTAGCATTTTAGCCAATTGGATAACACATGAGGTACTTTGATAAGGTTGAACCCACTAGATCTTGCTGTCCACAGGTCTCATTTCGCCAGCTGATGCCGTCTCGGGGGCATAGAGAGCCATAGCCGGAGAGGCATTCGTGGGCTGCGTCCTCCAGAGCTGACCAGATGATGAACAACTTGACCGAGAAGAGCTGTTTCATGTGCAGCGTAAAAGGCGACCTATCATGCGAGCCAATGAATCCCATGCAGCCGCCAAGTGAGACCATCGAAAGAGGAGGCACTGTGGCTCCAGCTGGGGACACAAACCCTGTGGAAGAGAGCTCCGTGCGCCACGGTAGCCATGGCGTGGCCGGCTCTGGCTTTAGTGGCGGTATGGATGCCTTTACGGTGTCGAGAGCCTGTTGTCGGTCTCACTTGGGTTGTGTCATTCCTCAATTTCCTCTCCGCTGTTAATACCGGAGCCAACACTCACTACACAAGGTCAAGAACCTCGTCCTTCCTCAATCCAACACCTTCTCAACTATAAACAATGGTGTACCTCAAGACTGCGATCATGCTCTGCGTGGCGGCTACGGCCATGTTTACCCACAGCGTCTCTGCCCTCGAGATGACCTACACCACCAAGGCGACCAGCTACTCTTCCGTCTCGATGAAGCAGACTGCACCGAAGACGCCATGCCCGAGTAGCACTCAAGCCGCTGACCCGAAGACTGGTCAGGGAAACCCAGCCAAGAAAACTGCGTATACTCCGGCGCCTCAACCAACCACTACGAAGGCATCGTCAGCACCCCAGAGCAAGGATCCTGCGGCTCAGCAGCCGTCGAAGACCCCTACTGTCACTCCTGCAGTCGTCACTCCATCGCCTACGAAGACGCAGCCGAGTGGAAGTCACGGCAAGACCGGTGCTGGTATTAAAATCGGCAGTGCCATCAAGATTGGAGGTGGTCTCAACATTGGAGGTGGCCTCCACCTAGGTAATCTCAACCTCGGTGGGGCACTCAACCTCGGTGGAAACGCAAAAGTGGGGGCTGGCATTGTCAATGTCGGAGCTGGCGTGGACGCGGGAGCCAAGGTCGGAGCTGGTGTCGGTGTTGGCGCTGGTGTCAACGGCGGCGCTGGTCTCAATGTCGGAGCCGGCGTGAACGCGGGAGCCAAGGTCGGAGCTGGTGTCGGTGTTG
>JAADVL010000925.1:0-12336 GCA_023334995.1 Pythium sukuiense | reverse complement strand
GGCTCCGGCGTGGCCGTGGTTGGCTCTGGGGTGGCAGTCGTTGGCTCCGGCGTGGCCGTGGTTGGCTCTGGGGTGGCAATCGTTGGCTCTGGGGTCGCCTCCGTGGCTTCTGGCACTGGCACGACCGCAGCTGGGATATCAGCCTGAGGCACAGCCTCCGTCGTGGCAGCCGCACTGTCGTGGTGGCCCGAGCGAGTACCCCAGTACGCGACAGCGACCACGAGCACAAGCGCGATGGCAGCCACAATGCCGATGCGCTTCTTACGCTGGTTGCGGTCCGCCTGCGGGGCGAGCACGCCGCTCAAAGGTGTCTTTTCGGTTGGAGCCATGGTGACTTGGGGTGGTTGATTGCTGCGAGGACGACGGTAAATTCCAAAGTGAGCTCCTGAGTACTGTGGGGCGGGAGACGAATGCTCCGTGCACAGAACTGGACGGCGCCAGCCACTCACCAGTGCAGCCGACGCCCGCAGTCACTTCACTTCCTCTCCTCTCGGCTTGCACGAATGTGCCCGCACTCGCGTTTCCCTCCAGACTCAACGTCCAAGCCTCGAGTATCCACGTGATGATTCACTCGCTGTGATTGGCGTAGCAGGACGACGCTCACACACGTGATTGGGTGCATGCAGTGAGCGTCATCACGCGACAGACGCGGCCGCCGAGACGGATCACCGCCGCACGAGCAAGTCATTGAGCGCCAATGAGCTTACGAGGGAAGCGCAGCCGGTCGGATCGCTCGCATTCGAAGAACGAGGAGAGAGGGGGTCTGCGACAGAGAGGATCCAGCTTCTGTGCTGGTGCAGGATCACCCTTGCGAACAGGTACGCCTCCGATAATACATCTAATGTGGTGTTTTTTTGAAATAGGTTAAAGGAGGTGTGATGCAGAAAAAGCCACCATAATATTTAGTAATGGAGGACTCAGGTCCTTCTTTCAGAGGATTGAGAAAGAGAGGTTTCCTGTTGGTGTATCCATCGTGTTCGACAATCGTCTCAAATATCGAACCTCATCAGTTTCCATGGGTTCTGGTTTGCGGTTTCCGCGTTCTGGATTGTGGAGACGCGCCAGCGGCAGCCAATGGACGGCACGCAAGAAGCCCGTCGCAGGTGACGGCGTCGTGATGTGGCCGCGATGAGCTTGGTGCCTGCATGCGCAAGCTAAGCTTGGTGGAGCACGATGCTGCTTCGGCCTGAATCCAGGAGCTCCTCATGCCAAGGGGTTCATGCAAAGCCACATGGCATCCCAAGCGGAAAACCAACTCAGTTGTGTCTATCCAACCGCATATCGTGTTCGAGCGACGTCAGCAGCCTGCAGCTGCCCAGAGGTCAGCGACGTTTATACTACGAGAATGCAGGGGCAACGCCTTCGTTGGCCAAGCATATTGAGTTCACCCTTTGATAGGCTTGCTCTCTAGAGCTGCTCGTTGCGGAAGAACTTGTTGATCATCGCGAGTGAGACCGCGGGTTGGTCGCCTGGCACCATGTGGCCGGCGTTGTAGACCCGGAGGAAGGCGAAGTTCTCGAACGAGCGAACGACGCCGGCGTCCACGTCGACGGCTGACGGGTCAGCCAATGGGTCCCGCGTGACGAAGGCGCGCTCATCAACGCTGTTGAAGCCCTCCTTGCCCTTCCACTCGAGTGCCTTGGTCCACGCCTGGTTGCCGATCCAGTTGCACGCCAAGTCGGCGTCGCCAGCGTAGATCAGCACGCGAATTCCATCGTTGAGCAGGTCAGCGACGTACGAACTGTACGAGAACGAGAAGTCACCAGAGGAGACGAATGCGTCCATGACGTCCGAGCTCACCGTGACCCACTCGGGCACTTCAACGTGGAGTGCTTCGCGCACGCTTGGTAGTGCGAGGTAGTTTGCGACGCCGGAGAAGTCAAAGCCACAGACAGCGATCGAACCAACGAGCACGTCGTTCGTGCACTCCTTGCGCAGATCGTACGTATTGCGGTGGGCGTTAGAGAATGGAGCCAGCAGCTTGGAGCTCCAGCATGCCACCGCGTCCTTGCAAGCAGTGCCTTCGCGTGGAGCCTGCTGACACTGCTGCGTGAGGGCGATGCAACCGCGGCTGTCAGCACGCATCTGCTCAATCTCGACATCCGTGAGCATGGAGATATTGTAGCTGTTGAACGCCATGTCGACGTTGTGCTGGTACTGTGGGATCAAATTGTGGGGTTCACTAAGATACACGGCCATCCAATGTGTCGAATAAAGGCACTACGAACCTGGATGACTGGATCAGTGTGGCCGTTGCCGATCGCGATGCCTTGCAAGTTGATGTGCTTGCGCTCAGCCGCCTCGCTCTTTTTGTTCTGCTGCCAAATGTAGTGCGCCGCGCCTGGAATGTAGTGGCCGGCGTAGCTCTCACCCGTGATGAAGAACGCACGCCCGTCGAACTCCGGGTGCTTCTCAATAAAGCCTTGCAGGAACCAGTAGATGTTCTCGCCAACATTCATTTCATCGTGATCCGCGTCTTCTTGCGGTACGTTCGAGTACGAGAAGCCCACGCCGGTTGGCTGGTCGAGCCAGATCACGTTGGCCTGCTGGGTCCACGAGTACGGGTTCTGCGTCGTCGAGTGGTCAGCGTTCACAGTACACGGACCATTCTCCGTGAGAAGCGCTGCCATGCTCGACGCCCCAGGACCTCCCGTGAGCCACAGCACAAGCGGGTCTTTGCTTGGCTGCGCAGAGCTGGACTCGACGAACCAGTAGAAGTAGTGGTCGTCCTTCTTGTTGGCTAGCTTGATGTATCCGGCATCGTACGGGGTGTGGCCACAGCTCCAGGGTTCCGAGCCGTTGATCAACGCTCCCGACGCCTCCACGACAGCAGGCGGCGCAGCGACTCCCGATGCAGCCGCTTCACTGGGCTTCGACTTGGCTCCTGACGACAAGAAGATCGCCAGCGCCAGAGCGAAGACGAGGAACACACCCAGCGCGATCTTGGCGAGTCGCGACTGCGAGCGCGTGCGGCTTCTCGCAGGTGTAGAGGCGACTGGCGCGCTGCCGTTCAGAGGCGATCTCTCCGTTGCTCGGTTCATGCTTGCAGCTCAGCGGCGGATACGCGAATGACGAGGACAAAGGAAGGAGGGCCGTGTTTTGGCTCCCTCCAACTCATCTTGTGGCGTGATTGGCTACGTGAGCTCTTCAATCGCTTAGATTCGAAACAACGATGCGGATTTATTGTGGATATTCAAGGTTAGACCACGATTTTCTCCTTACTGCTCGAATATGCATCGTCTTCTGACATATGGCCAGTCATTTCTGACAGCTGGGGAGCCGCTCGTGAAGATGGGTTCAAAACCACTTGCCGGCGGTCCTGGGTCAATTGCAGGGACGACGGCAGGGCTCTGGCCAGTGCGTGCCATTGGCGCTGGATGCCCTGGGAGCTCAGTGATGTGAGCTTCTCCATTGCGTGAAGAGCCGACATGACTGGTGCTGCTTTTGGAGTCGTGGGCAGGCTACTGGAGACGCTGCGGCGAGGGGTCTCCTTCTTGGGTCGAGTGCTGGCAGAGGACGTGGAGACCGCTCTCGCTTGGGAGATCAGACGCATCGTGGATGATGACGATCGCTGGTTTGACTGCTTTGGCTGTGGTTGCAGCTTGATGAATGATGGGATCGCAAGGAGACTTGCTCGACGGCCTGATGCAGGTGCTGGTTGAGGTTTGGTATCGATGTCAGCCTGTGATACAGGAGCAGCAGCTTCATTTGGGAACCAAATCTCCGGAACTGATTGGGAGCGTGATCGGGGTCGGCCAGCAGTCTGTAGGCTTTGAAAGCATTCGTTCACGTGGTCTTCTTGTCTTGTGCGTTCGCAGGAAGCTGCTCGTTCCTGTGAAGACAGTTGCAGGCAGCGACGGAGAGTGAATAATCATGCAACGTAGTCTGCCCACAGTGGCTGTTAATCGCAAAGCGTACAGGTGCGATGGGATCAAATTGGCCGATTTTCCACGAAAAGTGAGGCTCCACGTAGCCTCCAACGTAGGGTCGCACTATGCTCCACGCTACGCGACCTGCGGCAATCACCCAGGACTCTCCATAACGACACAGCGTCGAAGCTGCCATGATGTTTGGCCCACTGACGGCAATTCTGCGAGTGGTTCATCGCCATTTTGTCGTATTGCGAAGGTGGTGAAAGACAGAGGATTCAGCAAGAAGATGCCACAAAAATAGCGTGTACTTTTAACTCGAAACGAGAAATGGATAGGACGATCGATGCACGCAGCGTCACCGAGCCTTCGCAGCCTAGCAATGGCTAGCTATCAACCATGGACGACTGCAATGCTTACAGCGACACGTTCTTGATGAACTTGTTGATCATCTCGAGCGCCACGGCAGGCTGGTCCTGCGGCACCATGTGGCCCGAGTTGTAGATGCGGAAGAACGTGAACAGCGGCGTGGCACGGACAACACCAGCGTCAATCTGGGCCTCGGTCACGTAGGCGTGTTCCTCGGCGGCGTTGAACACATCCTGGCCCTTCCACTCGAGCGCCTTGGTCCAGGCCTGGTTACCAGCCCAGTTGCACATCGTGTCAGCGTCACCAGCGTAGATCAGCACGCGGATATCGTCATTCAGGAGGTCCGCAACGAACGGCGCGAAGTTCTTGACCGGGTCACCCGTCGAGTAGAAGTCGGCGTTGATCTCGTTGTTGCACTCCTGCCACTTGCCAACCTTGGTCGAGTCCACACCGAGGTACTTGCGCACGCTCACTGAGTCGAGGTACTGGGAGACGTAGTCGAGGTCATAGCACTTGGTGGCATCCTCCTTGTCGCACGGCATACGGATGTCGTACGGGTTACGCTTGCCAGCTCCCAGAGGCTCGAGCAGCTCCTCCGCGCAGTAGATGTATGCGTCCGTGCAGGCCGCGTCGTCGGTCTGGCACGCCTTGAGCTTCTCGCCACAGATTGGCGCAGCCGCCTTCATGACCTCCACTTGCGTGGCGTTTGGCACCAGCGTGATGTTGTACACGTTGTCGATCATGTCAATAGTGTGAGGCCACTGCACGACTGGGTCCGTGATACCGTTGCCGATAGCGATACCCTTGAGGTTGATCTTTGGGCTCGTCGCGTTCTGCTTGTTCTGCTCCCAGATCTTGTGCGCAGCCGCTGGCACGTAGTGGCCGCCGTAGCTCTCGCCCGTGATGTAGAAGTCGCGGTCGCGCAGCTCCGGGTGCTTGTCAAGGAAGCCCTGCATGAAGAAGTAGAGGTTCTCACCTACATCGGCTTCCTTGTTGTCTTCATCGCCCGGTGCGCCGTACGAGAGGCCGACGCCCGTTGGCTGGTCGAGCCAGATCACGTTGGCCTCGTTGGTCCACGAGTACGGGTTCAGCTGCGTCGACAGGTCTGGCTGCACGTGGCACGGACCGTTCTCCGTGAGCATGGCCATCAGACTCGAGCAGCCAGGACCGCCGGTGAGCCACAGCACGAGAGGGTCCTTGCTTGGCTGGCTGCGCGACTCGAAGTACCAGTAGAAGTAGTGATCGTCCTTCTTGTTCGGCAGCGTAACGTAGCCGGCATCGTGGCCCGTGAGTCCGCAGAAGAGCTCTTCGACGCCGTTCGCCGTGGTCGCGACAATCGGGCGCGCGTCTGGAGCAGCAGGCTTGCTGGACGCCGACGTGGCGATCCAGGCGGCGACAGCACCGAGCGCGACGACAGCCACACCGACCTTGATGAGCGTCTTCTTGTTGTTGGCGGCCGCCGAGCGAGCGCCCGTGAGCGGCGTGTTCTCGTTGAGCGACATGATCCCTTCGTTCGCGAGCTGCTGCGTTCTGTTCTTGAGCCGGAGTGTGCACGAATGGCTCTTGGACGAGTGCCAACACCTGCCCGATCGATGGCTTCGCTTCAGGCCTTCCCACCCGCACACGAAACAAAAGGACGTCAGGAGGGATGGCTTATCAGATCTCCTTCACTAACCATACAGAAATCAAGATAAATAGTGTGTCGTCCATCCCAGTCACTCAAGTGTCCAGAATGTTTGTCGTGTTGGGATCCAAAAACGAGCCAAATCCCGTGGGTCAGGGATCCCGTCATCCACAAGTGGAGACGAAAGCATCGTCTTTGACGGGGAGCTATTCATTGCCGACGGCGCTCAAATTGAAGCCGCGGCGCTAATGCGCCAGCGTGGATTTCCAGCGCATTCCACTTCCTCACGGAGCTCTACAAGATCCTACAAGCACGACGACGACAATGGCAGCCAAGACGGTGTTGATCACCGGCAGCACGCGCGGAGTGGGCTTCTCGCTGGCTGAGCACTACGTCAAGCACGGCTGGAACGTCATCGGCTGTGCGCGCAACCTCAACGCCGCCGACAACGTACGTAGTTTCGGCTTCTGCATTGGCTATGTAGTCCAGGATCTGACCGTTGTGTGCTGGTGACGGTGTGTAGCTTCGTGCGCTGTCGCCGACAAGCTGGTGCAGTTGGACACGGCTGATGAGGAGTCGATCTTGCGTGCCGCCGATGAGCTCAAGGGCGAGGCCATCGACCTGCTGATCAACAACGCCGGTGTGCTGGAGAAGGAAAACCTGGAGAACACGCTCAAGGGCGGACTCATGAAGCAGTTCGAGATCAATGCCGTCGGTCCCTTCGTAGTCACGCGTGCATTCCTACCGCACCTCACGGCTGCCGTCGCTGCACGCGGCTCGGCGATCGTCGCCCAGATCTCGTCCGACTACGGAAGCTTCACGGAGGCCGTGCCCCGCTCGCTATTCGGATACCGCGCGTCCAAGGCTGCGCTCAACATGATCACGCGCAGCCTGTCGATCGACCTCAAGGATGAGAAGATCGCGTTCCTGCTTCTCCACCCGGGCTTCGTCGCCACGGATATGAACGCTCACAATGGCCCCGTGAGCCAGGCCGATAGTGTGGGCTGGCACGACGCTGGCTGACAACGGTCGTTACTGCGACTACACCGGCCGCAACATGACCTGGTAAGAACTACCAAGTCTCTGTACGTTTATCTGCGAGAGACAAACTCCCCGTATACAATGTCAACATCACCCCACACGAAGCTGCACGTGGTTTCATCCAGCGCACAGTCCGAGTGTGACGACCCATCAAAGCACCACGTACATCCGTCTGTGTTTCTGGTGTGCTTGAGGTTCTCTCTCAGCGTAATGATGGTTCCGTGCAAGTGACTCCCGGTGGTGTGAGAGAAAACCATGGCCACGTGAATCCAAGTGATGTTCGCATTCCATTCTCGTGAGTTTGAGCGTTCAGGGCTTCGTTCTCTTCTTCATTTCACTTTTTTCTGGCGTGAGGAATGGAGAGAATACACCGTCGTCGTGACGTCTGCAATGCTCGCTGCGCTCGTCCGCGCGTATCAGTGCCAATCTTCGAAGCTCGTGTGGCAGCGGAAGCCCTTCTCAGGAAAGAGCAACGCTGGAAGACGCTCAAACGTACGCTGCACGGGGTGCTTTCGACCCTGTGGGGCGGTGGATTGGTGGACTATGGCCATCTATGTCCACAGCGAGCATCTGTGGTTGTTCACTTGCATCGAGAAGATGTCACGACTGAAGGTCACGCGCAATTTCCTCGTGTTCTATCGGCTCTCGCGACGCTACTCTCCTAGGCTGAACGGACGCGCGAATGGGACGACTCGAGTCTGCGATTATGGACGCGAGTGCTGAGATCCAAAATACTCCGAGGCACTACGACCATTGATAGCGTGTCGATCGGCAAGTGGGTACGCTTCGTCAGAGTGAATGGAGTGCACGTTCTCCTTCGAACCTCCACGACAGTCACGCCTCAACAGTCAGCAGATCTTGAGTCGTTTCTGTGTGAACCAGAGCCCGTTGGATGTGCCTCACTGCCGCTGACGGTTGGCTTCGAGTTTGGAGAGTCTCAGGACGGCAAAGTCTCTGCTTGTGAAATGCAATGGAAGCATTCAGACGAGTTTTGGTGGTAGCTTTCAAGTCAAAAGGACCCAACGATACGTCCGAGATATCACTCTCGCTCGATTCGCGCCGCGCTTTAGCGTGTGAACATGTCCACGCACTGCAAGACGCCCTCCACAACGCCACGCGTCCTCTCGGAATGTTGTCCTCGGCGAATGACGAAGTCATCGGCATTGATGAAGCCAACCACTTCAGTCGGCTACTGTGTTCTCCTTCAAGCGCCGTGGGGGAAGGCTGTCAAATCAGCGTTAGTGCCATGCGGTTGCAACAAAGCACTCTAGTCTTGGCAGGCGTGACAGAGCTGGTAGGCGAGGCCATTGCGCGATCGCAACGGGAAGGAGATCCAGTTGAATGCCAGTGCTTCGTTCTCCATATATATGAGGATCGGGCAATGACCAAGATGATGCCGACCAAACTCGATCCCGATCGATTCTACCCTGTTGTGAAGTACAGTCGCCATCGCAAGATCGGCCTTGCCATTCCAGCAGCTAGATCGGCAAGGAAGCCTCACATTGGTTGGATCTGTTCGAACGCGGTATCGTGCGTTCGCAAAGCGGATGGTCGGCCCCTGGTCGGGAGTATCTTTGCGGCCATTATCGCGGATCCCCATGGGAAAGGGCTGTGTGAATCTCCGGGAGCTGAGCATCTCTGTAGATGGAAGCGTGCGTCCAATCCAAGACTCTCCGTCCAAGCTACCGTCTTCTCTTCGCGGTCCTGAGCTTGTCGGGTGGTATATTCACGGCACTAGCGGTGACGAGCCTCGCAAATTTGGGTCATCTGCGCTACCTTGTGCTCAAGAGCAACCGCCATATCAGCACACCGGAGGGTCTGGCCAGCCTGCTGCAAGTTGTCCATGCGCTTCCTGGTCTTCGACATGTCGAAATGGATCGCGATCCTGGCATTCGCAAAAATCTGTCGTGAACTGGCACGAGCCTGGGAGGCGTTCATATCACGACGTGGATGATCCACCACCACGGCCACCGTACGAGTAGCTGTCTACGTCATCCCAACCGCATTTGCTTGAAGTTATCATTGAGCTTCCAGCCAATTCCACGGCAGCATTGCATTGCGTGGTAGGTTTCTTGAGACGAACGCAATCTTCGCACTGAGAATGATGGTCGTTTGGCTGAAACCATGCGACGTGTGATATCTTGTCGTTTGTATGGATTCCTCCAAGTCTCACGCGACCCGATCTTGTGCTGTAGTCATGAACTTGTCATTCCCATTTTGGCACTCACAGAGACACGCGCAGGACCAAATGGCGACCAAGACGGTGTTGATCACGGGCACCACACGCGGCATCGGCCTCGTGTTCGTCGAGCACTACATGTCCTCGGGCTGGAAGGTCATCGCAGCGGCGCGCGACATCGGAGACAAGGCCGACAAGCTGCGCGAGCTCAAGCCGCACAAGATCGTGCAGGTCGACGTGAGCGACGAGGACTCGATCGTCCGTGCGGCCAAGGAGCTGGAGGGCGAGAATATCGACCTGCTCATCAACAACGCTGGCGTGTTGTGGCGCGAGACACTCGACAACACGAAGAAGGCGGACCTGCTCACGCAGTTCGAAGTCAACGCCGTCGGGCCGTTCCTCGTCACGCGTGCGTTCCGTGACCACCTCAAGCGCGCGGCGACGGCCAACGGCATCGCCAAGGTACTCAACCTGTCGTCGGTGCTTGGCAGCATTGCCTCCAACGAGATTGGAGGTATGTACGGCTACCGCGCGTCCAAGTCGGCGCTCAACATGATCAACAAGTCACTGGCGCTTGATCTCAAGGACGATGCGATCAGCACGATCGTTGCGCACCCGGGCTACGTGGCCACGGACATGAACAGTTACCAGGGCACCGTGCAGCCAAAGGACAGCGTCGCGGGACTGACGAAGTTGATCGATGATGCCACCCTGGAAGACACGGGCAAGTACTTCGAGTACACGGGCAAGCCGCTGCCATGGTGAGATCTCAATGCATTGCTAACGTCGGTTGTGTAAGCTCTATTGCACCTTTGAATCATATAGTAGCGAGCTTGTTCCTCTTACCAACTCTTCTACCACTCGCTGATCTTGTAGTCCTTGAGGAACTGGCCGAACATGGGTGGCTCCGTGTTGTCTGCCTGGTGCAAGACGAAGATCGGATCCAAAACACGGGCAGCGGCATCCACCTCATCCAGTGGCGTCTACACATCCAGTGGAATTGAGTCAGTGTCCATACAGCCAAAGCCGATTCATCACAAGGTGTGACGTCAACAAACGTACCTGGAAGTTGTGGATCGTGGCGATTCGCGCAGCTGCCTCCCGCGGGTTTTCGTCGTTGATCCAGCCCGTGTCCACCGAGTTCATGTAGATGCCCTGCTGCGCGAGATCCTCGGCGCAGGTTCGCGTCATCATGTTGGCAGCAGCCTTGGCCATGTTGGTGTGCGGGTGGTTTGGCGTCTTGACACGGTAGAACTTGCCCTCCATCGCGCTCACATTGATGATGAACTTGTGCTCATTCTTGCTCTGAAGCATGGAGACATACACAAGTAACACATCAATAACCTGCAAATCGGACTCTTACGCAGTGTGTGACTGTTTACCTTGAGTAGGAGAGGGATCACGCGCTTGTTGAAGATGAATGGCGCCATCGTGTTGATCGCAAACACCTCCACGAGCTCTGAATAAACACATCAACGGCCACACACGTCAGTAGGTTCATCTCAAATCCGAGATGAATCTCATTATTAGGCGACGTACCCATGGTCTCAATCTCATCGATCTTTTGGACCCACGTGTTTTTCGTGCGCAGATCCACTTGCTGCTTGTTGCCGTCGACCTGTCCGACTGGGAACAGCTCAGCCGTCTCAGTACTCTCCTCGTCCTCCGGCAGCACGACGATCTGTGACAGCATCACGGACGATGGCACGCCTGCCGTCGTCGCAGACTGGATCTGCTGTTCACCGGCAGGTGGAGCACGCACCAGTGCTCCTTCCGGAGCTGGTACATTAGCCTTCGATGTCGCTGGGCCGTTCTGTAGACCGAGTAGGGACGCATTGCCCTGCAGAAGCTGGGTCGCTGCCGTAAACTTCTCCGGCACAGGCGCGACTTCAGCTTCCAGCAAGTGCTTGTAGTAGTGCACTGGGCGGCGGATGGTCTGCGTGGCATTGTTGATGAGAATGTCGACACGGCCCAGCGTCTTCTCCACGTGGTCCATGAACTTGTCGATCACACCAAGGTCACGGAAGTCCAGTCCGTACACTTGCAAGTGCGTCTTCCAGTCCTCGAAGTCAGCTTCCTGTGCGAAGCGGTAGGCCGCGTCCTTGGGGAATCGCGTGGTCGCCACGACCGTCGCACCCGCCCGCAGCAGCTTGAGCGCGATCTCGTATCCGATCTTGACACGCGCACCAGTAACAATCGCCACGTGGTCCACCAGATTCGCAGTCTGCAGACGCTTGGAGAAGTTGAGCGACGCGCACGACGGACACATGCGGTCGTAAAAGTGGTGAAGCTCCCGGAACTTGGCCTTGCACGTGTAGCACGCACGGTGGTGGTGCAGCTCAGGCGTCGGCTTGTCCGTGTCCTGCTTGGACTCCTCCACCACCGCTGCATTGGCTTCGCCATTCGCCGTGAGCATCGCTGGGCCGCCAGCACTGCCGCTGACGCCGTCGGGCACTTGCGCGAGCAGTGGGTTCTGCTCCGTCAGTTGCGCCAGTCGCGCGAGCCGCTCGGCGCGCAGCTTGGTGTTGTTCACGAACTGCTGGTCAAGCGCCTTCTGGCGCGCACGCTCGATCTTGAGTTTGCGCTTCTTATCTTGGCGCTGCGTGTCGGCATCCGCCGTCTGCCCGTGGAAGAGCTTCTTGCGTAGCTCTTCGATGAGCGGCATCACGGCCCTGCGCAGCGGCTTGTAGCGCGGCGACTGGAACTGCGCCAGCCCTTCCTCGCCATGGAAACGCGAGAGGATGTCGATACACTGCTGTAGCTCGGAGTCGCTCACGAGCGGAGCAGCCTCCGGTTCAGGAGCCGCAGTCGGCATGGGTTCGTCCACCATGGTGCTGACGTCCATTCCCGCACTGGCAATTGGCAGCCACCAAGAAAGGCACCGGCCGTTATTTGTGGAATACGTCCGTAACTAACGCCATCAAATCGCCATTTTGCACGTAATTACTGCTGCTACCTGTTCGAATTTCATAATTACAAAAAAGGACGTATTGCAAATCATCTTCGGTTGACGTGGCTACACTTTTTATTGTACCCCCTCCACCTTCGTTTGGAATGATGGTAGACAGGCGGTCAAAGATCGGGGAGCCAACGAAGATGAGGCTCCTTTGACGTCCACGCCTTCCCTCACTCGCCAAGAAGACCCTTTCGTCCTACAGTATTCCCATCAACCATGGCGCCTCGTGAGACCACGCCACTGCGCGCCCCTGTCAACGATGTCGGCGCCTCCCAGCGCAAGAAGCGCATCGCCGCGC
>JAADVL010000924.1:0-12355 GCA_023334995.1 Pythium sukuiense | reverse complement strand
TACCCAAGCTCCACGCTGCGCAGTAAGTATCCCACGCACGTCTCCGTCGATCGCAGCTAGGTGGCCGTTTGAAGTCATCCATCTTCGCGACCACTTCAACCCAGACGGCGTTCAATTCGAGTTCGAGTCACCGTTTTCGGGTATGTGCGGCTGCGCCTTACGGTGTGACCAGTATCCGTGTCCCAGCGGGAGCCAAGGTTGGTGCGGTTGCCCACGCGACTGCAGGAAGGAGACGTGCCCCAACGGCTTTTTGGGTGTGTTCTGTGACGTCAATTGCTGCATCAACTTGCGCGCGTTTACATTCAAGCGCTCGACTGAGTCTTCTACGCGTCCTTGGGGAAGTCGACCATGAACATCTCAACGACTTTCTCCACGCAAGACGAAAATGAGGTATCATCTCGCGTTCCTGCGGGTTTAAATCCATGCTTCTCCGCGATTGCTTCAGCACTGGCGATATCGTCGGAGACGGCGGAGTCTAGCGAAGCGTGCAAATCGCAAACGTGAGCTAGGGCGTCGCGCACTTCGACCATCTTGTCCAGCGCCGCACGAAACTCGTGCAGTCGCGCCACGGTAGTTCCAAGCTCATTCAATACGCTCTTGAGCTCGTGGAGAGCCTGTACACGCGAGAGCAAAAGGGACTCGGGGGTGCCATGAAGGAAGTCCCGCCGCAAGTCGGCAAAGGACTCGTTGTCGTCGTCGACCACGTTCGCACCGCCATAGTCCACAGTGTTGGGTGCAGTAGGGTTCGTGCCGCGTAGATCGCCTCGAGCCGCATCTCGCACGGCCGTACTGCTAGGCGCTCCATTCGCACTCAGCGCTATCATCGTGGCTTTCCTACCGCTGAGGGGTCACTTGAGTGAGCGAACTCACTGCGTATTTTACTGGTTTTATTCACTGCAATGTATCCCGTCCGTGTAAATTACACATTAGCGTCCTTTTACTTGCATTTCTAAGGGGACCCCGTCGAATATTACCGACCTGGTAGGGGGGCAGCAGATGGCCTGCTGGTCCCCCAGTTCGTTAGGGGGGCTGAGGGGGAGACTGCATTCTTGGGGGTGCACTAAGATGGATTTTCTTTGTAACCTTAGGGGCCTTGAGACCCAGCCTTGAACCACCCTCGGTTCACCCAGACGAAAGGTTCCCACCATCGTCATTTCTGGGAGCGACCATACAGGAAAAATGGTTCCCACCATCGCGTGCAGTCCTAGCCCTAGTCGTAGCCGGGCAGTGCTCGGGCACTCATCTCCAGCCCTGTCGCACTCAGAGTGATGGTACTGTCGTCTGATGTGTCCACACACTGTACCCAACTGCCCCTGATGTTGACATCCATCACCAGCGCCTCCCACTGCGAGACGCTGTTCTGCTCAACGAGTGGGAGGATCGCGACGATTCAAAGACAACGAGCATCGAGAGAGACGCATCTGTGGCCCTGCACCTCTTGTACAGTACCTTTTGGCTTGTCAGAGCGGTGTCCGCGGCGGCCCGATCTGCTGCGAGTTCCGTGTCTCTCGCCCGCTACCAAATGACGAGAACAACAACACATAGGCGCAAATGGCAACGTATATTGGCGATTAGTCGCGAATCCTACGTGCTACATATACTGACTACTCGTCACGATCTTCGGCCGCTTGCGCTTCCGCCTCGATGTAGGCGCGTTCGATGATCCGACGCTGAGCCCGTCCAAACTCACGAATGAGGTGGGTGGGAATGTACGCCTTCGGCTCGGCAGTATTTTCCCACTCCACCTCGTAGAAACGAACCCCATCTTCAACGTACGTCCCAACAATACGCTTAATAGCCCATTGTTCAGGCTGGCGGAGGGAGGATCCGGAATCGAGGTGCCAAATGTGCTCCTCGTCGACCGCGAAAGGGAGGTCCTGGAAGCCGATCTCCCTGGCATTGCAGCCATCAAAAACATCCATAAGTCGTTTCCAGAGAACTAGCTTCGTTGGAGCCGACTTTTGGCCGCTCACGAGCTCACGCCACAGAACGCGCATTGCGTGGTCGTTGATGCGTTGCTTTGCTGGGTGGGCCTTCCGCTTCAGGAGGTCGATGCAGAGCGCGTCAAACTCGCGACGAGTCATTCGACGCTTAACACACTTGTGAACGTGGGTCTGCGGCTGCTTTTTGAGCCGTTTGAACACCTTCGCTGGAGGCTTGGCGCGCGGAGACAACGGGGATCGGCGGAGTGGTGGGAAACCAGGAATGAGAACGGAAGGAGAGGGACATAGAGGTAGAGAAAAAGAGAGAAAGAAAGAGAAAGAGTGAGACAACAGGAAATGTATGGCGGACTGCACGTGAGAGATCGTATATCAGCTGAACCTACGGCCGATGTAGCCACGAACAAACACAATGAGATCGTATCTCAGCTGAACCCACACCAAAATGGTTTCCTCGAACTTGAACGGTGAAATTGCGTGAAATGCGTTTAGAACCCATCTAGAAAAGTGAGCTGAACCCACATACAAATCATTTTCACCTGTGAGAAATGGAGCTTGGTTGGATCGTGTATCAGCTCAATCCTCGATCTATCCAGTAGAACCCACGGTTGAAGCAGCTTCTCTCTATCCTTCCTGGCCATTGCCCAAGTCTAGTAGTTTCTCTTTACCACTACAGGTATTATGAGGGGTCCATCGGTTCCTTGGACGGCTGCCGGTGGTCTCTCATTCTCACATTTTCCTACAGCCTAGAAGACCTGAATCGGTGACGCCGCCAACCGTATCCTGCGTATGCGGGCGGGGGTTTGACTCTGGCTTCCGTGAAGGACCTCTACAATCCACACGATCTTCACGAGACACCGAGCGAAAACTCACATTGAAGTGAGCTCTAATGCCACATGTATCAATATAGACTAGACTTCAGAGAGATCCACCTTCAGTTCCTGTTCTGTTATTCACGAGCAGAGTCTATGGTTTTTCTTTCGCTACTTCAAAGCTAGACGCGCCTTGTACCGAACAATGGTTGCAGCTGACACACGATAGCATGCCATGAAGGCCTTCTTGCGCACCTTCCCAACGAAAGGGAGGTAGTAATGAAATCGCTGCCTCTGGCCGATGGATCTAGTGCGGTGCGGACGCGCGATCTCGCAGCATTGAAGAATCGAGAGCGCTGTCATGATTGAAGCACGCTTCTGACCAGGAGTGAGAGTGTCAACATACGTGATCAGCTGTTCCATTTCCGCTGCCTTTCCTTGGAGACACTTCATGCGGCACTTGTTCTCCCTCACGTCGCTGTTGATGAGCCCTGCGACTGTTTCACGCAAGTATCCCAGACCAGAGTTCCACAAACGCGTTGAGTCTGTTGCAGGCAGCTCGTCTGCCAACAGTCTCTGGTTAGTAGCTAACGGACGAGGTGATATCGGCGTGCCACGCATGGCGCCTCGTGATCCTTCAGATGTCTCTGAGCTGCACATGACGGACGTGGACACAAGCTGAGACTAACGTGTTGGTGACTGCAACGCGACCACCTTGGATGAGCAACGTAGCTGCGTCAACGACGTCGGTTCGCGGGATGACGACGTAGTCATTGGTCGTGGGATAGACGGAGGCCTGAACGCCTAGATGCTGTCGAAGTTTTTCGAGCAGCTTCGCCATGTGCCATCGGCGGCGTTGGAAGAAGGTCTTCAGCGAGCTGTTATACACTTCGGAGGGGTTGTTGGTCGTCGCATACCCACTAGGTGAGTGAAAACTCTGCCAACGCCAGAAGCGCCCCGTCAGCCATTGCTGCTCGAAATAGTCGGCGAATCCTTCCAGAGCTGCAACACCACGCCACTTCAGAAGCGATGCCTTTCGAGTCGCGTCAAACTCCAGCTGATTCTCCGTGAAGTGCATGTCGACGGTGGCTTCAAGTACCATCTTGCGTTGACCCTTGGGCAAATGCTTGATCCGCTTTCTCACGTTGTACAAAACGTGGAAGAAACACATCAAAACCTTGGCTCGTGCGAACTCTGGAATGCTCAGGTACGCGTTGGCTTGAGCTTCCTCTGCGTCGCCCATCACTGCGTCAACTTGCATCGTTACACCCCGAACCTCCTTGAACAACCGGGCTAATGCGCTGAAGCACTGCGCATAGTCACATGATGTGCGGCGACTCACGACAAAAAGAGTGGTGACTTGGTACGACCGTCTCTGGTCCGTAAATCCACAGAGATGACCGGATAGCCGAGATCACTAAGCTTGAACGTCGCGTTTGCGTGGAATACAACAAACTTCCCACTCTTCATGAACTTGATGCAGTCATTGATGAATCGGATGGATGATATCCCGAGAAGAAATGGATCGTTCGACTCCCCTGAACCAACATGGGGATATCCATCGCTGCCTTGACTTGTGCCGAAGATGAACACCTGCTTCATAGGAATGTCGACCCTGTAGGAGTGCTTGCGTGCGTACGCTTGGATGGCCATGATCGAGTTCTTGGTTCCTTGGGTACGGCGGATAGTCTTCAACGCGTTGTTGACTTGCATGGGCGTTGGCCATCCACGTCTTGGCTCTTGAATGAGTGGATCAGACATCATGTTCACCAAGATAGCCCGAGGTGGGATGCTCCATTCATCTTGGAGGCGGAGCGACTCACGCATGGCATCCGTAAGTTGAGGTAGCCCGACGACGCAGGGAAGAGCCCCACGAAGATGAGACTCGAAGTTCACGCGAGGAATCCATTCGTCATGTTCAGTGCAGTGCTGAACTTTCCAGATCACGGGGCAGACGAGGACTTCTTCCTGGGATGAATCACCTTCAGTTGCGTCGTCAATCGATGCGTCTTGTGCAGCGATCGATGCTTCGTCCAAGCAGACGGGGCTTCTACAGCGGTATCGGCGTTCGACAAGTTCGTGGAGGGGGTTGCGACCCTTGGCTTGGCAGATGCGGCAGAAAGACTCCGAGCGATAGGTCGCGAAGGTCGCAGCACCACACATCGGACCATCACGATAGTCGGCGAAGTCGATTCTTCCGATGACTGGTGGCATGTTCAGCCATCCTGGCTGCACCTCCATGATGTTCACGTTGTGCAATGAGACGCAAGAGACCAGAGGGAAGTTGAACTCACGCCATCCATTCAGATTGACCTTCCTTGGGGGGGTCTTGAGTCCTTTTTGAGTGGTCCACTCCATTGTTTGGATTTTTGTATGGCTGCTACTGAAATCTGTGGGTTTTTGAATGGTGAAGCCTACGGTTGTATGCTGTCAACTAGAAACCTGATGGTGGATCCCACAAATGCTGATGTTACAACACCTTCCTCTTCACGCCACTGCGAGTGAAGCGCATCCCTCCCTCCAATTACAAAGAAAGGGACGTGAACAGGCTCGTCAGTGCAAAAGAAGTCCAAAAGAAGTACTTTCTCTTGTCCAAACGGTGCATGTAGCCTCTGTCAAGAGGGAACGAATACGGCGACCACAACGGACAAGGCTAACCACGACGAGCTCAACCAAGTATTGACGAACGGAGACGCTATCACCTTAACGGATACGGCAACGACATGTATCATGCCTTCGTCTCTTCGTCCTCCTCCTGGATGTCGCTGCTCCTGGCTTCGCCGTCCGTTCCCGGCCGCACAAACGCGAACTCGGCCATGATCGGCACGTGGTCACTGCCAAATCTCGAGTTCGGGATGCCGTTGTGGTTACCCTGTAGACTCGTGGGCAGTCGACCTAACTTGCCGTAGCTGTCAAGCATCGCGAGTCGGTTGAACCAATCGGGTGGGCCATCTTCGCTGCGAAGAACGCCCTCCGACGGGATTTGGAGGACGTGCTTGGGCACGAGGCCTGTTTGAGAGTACCAGATATAGTCGATCGTCCAGCAGCGGCGGAAGTTGACAGTTGTGTGTGGCGGCTCGTCCTTCTTGTCCTCCTGCTCCTCCGTCGACGCTTCCTCGTCGTCGTGGTCTGGACTGGCCCGGATGTTGTGGTTGTAGTGGGCGTATGCACTGCGGAACGCGACTTGCATACCTTCTAGGTTTGGCTTTTGCATGAACGAGTTCTCCATGTACTCGTACAACGGCGACTCGGGTGAGTTGTTGAAGTCGCCACAAAGGATGATCTGACAGGAACACAAGCACAGTGGGTGTTCAGCCTTGCGATCTTCAGACAGTCATATAGCAGTATTCCGCACTTACCGGCACATTGCGAGCTCCGGTGGTTGACTCCGTCAGGTCGGTCTCGTATTTGTCCTTCACGTCACTGCTCATGCGGATGATCTCCTCTTCCAGTTCAAAAATCTCGGCCATTTGGTGGTCCACTTTCCTGCAAATTCAATCTCCCAGTCAGCACACTACGTTCATCAAGCAGTCGTTGCCATATCAGCAAAACGTACTTGGCGTTCCACCATAGGTGCGTGCAGCCGACGAGCACGAATTGCGCGAAGTGGCGCATCTTAAGTAGTGCCAGTAGTGCCACGCGGTCGTGTGGGTCGTGGAAGTTGATGCTCTCGCACTCTTTCAGCTCAAACTTGTCTTTCCTACGCGACTATTACGTTAATCGTCTAGCGTCCACTAGAAGCACAGAGTAATTGTACGTACTTGTAGAAGATGCCACAGCCGTCTTGCTTCTTCTCGCCCGACCAGTTAGACACGTTTATAGATGGCCGTTTGACGTACACACTGTCGTAGCCCAGCTCATGCAGTTCGGGCTTGAAGAACCTACACAGACCACGACGTCAGCCTCAAGATCACCAATGCCAATCGCAGGAGTGGACGTACGTCCAATAGTCGCTGAGTTCTTCGAGACACACGACGTCGGCGTCCAGCTCCTCCAACTGGCGAAGCAGTGTCATCTTGCGGTAGTCCCAGTTCAGACTCGCATCCAACACATACGGGAAGTGGTTGCGCGTCGCCAGGTTCCTCGCCAGGACGTTGAACTGCACACATCCAGAGTCAGCACCACCAGGATCCTCCACTGCGACTCCAGGCAATCGCCACGTACCTGCACGACGGAGATCGTCTCGCTCGACACGCGCGCCTCGCTCACCGAGTTCAGCTGCTGCGCGCAGTCCAGGAACCGCGGACGCAGCTCCTCACTGGTAAGCGCCGCCACGGCTGTCTTCTCCATGCTTCTGCTGGCCCCCACGGCGGCAGCGCCCACGCCAGAAGCTAGCCGCGCGCGTCGTGACGTCGTCGGCTTGCTGCTTGCGAGAGAAGAGCTGTTGCGCAAACCCTGGACGCTCTTCCAGAACTGGCGATTATGGCGCGACACCTGCACGCTCGCCAGCATTGCCACGCTCATGCCCAGACACAGCGCCAGAGGCCTCGTCGCGCCAGTCGAAGCGCCTCCATTGCCACCGCCGCTTCCTGTTGACGCCATCATCCACCTCACCGTGGTTTCGCAATATGCAAATATGCTCACTTTCTGTGTGACCTTGACAACATTGACTCCCAATCTAAGAAGTTGGCTTCTTTCACCCAATATACGCTAATTTAGGTGTGCATGAATAAAACCTCGGCTGACTTGGCAGGAAGGGTATACAACCTCGCCCAAAGTAAGGTTTTACAAGGTGAATGGCGCCTAGCCAACCAACCTCTGTGTGTGTGGAGCTGCCGATGGGCGGCGCCATGGAATGGCTTGACCGAGTCGACGCCATATTTTGGATTCAGGTTACCGACAGTCTGAAACCCAATTTTCTCACTGGTATGTGTGGCTCGTTGTCTCTCTGTGTGTGAGTATGTGGGGCTTTGTGCTGATGGGCTGCTGCTTATTGTTCGTTTAGCCCTCGATCCAAGATGTCTCTCGTTAAGCCAAAGACCGTTGAGGCGGAGGAGACCCGCATCCACCGCATCCGTATCACGCTCTCGAGCCGCAACGTGAAGAACCTCGAGAAGGTGTGCGCGGACCTCAAGCGTGGTGCCGTCGACAA
Source organism: Pythium sukuiense (assembly GCA_023334995.1). NCBI lineage: Eukaryota > Oomycota > Peronosporomycetes > Pythiales > Pythiaceae > Pythium > Pythium sukuiense. The sequence goes on along the minus strand of JAADVL010000924.1, from coordinate 4,511 downwards.
GAACCTCAAGGTGTCGGGCCCAGTGCGTCTTCCTACCAAGATCCTGCGTCTGACCACCCGTAAGTCGCCGTGTGGTGAGGGTACCAACACCTGGGACCGCTTCGAGATGCGCATCCACAAGCGCATCATCGACCTGCACGCGCCTTCGGACATCGTCAAGCAGATCACGTCGATCTCGATTGAGCCTGGAGTTGAGGTCGAGGTGACCATCGCCGACTCGGCGTAAGCGTATTCTTCCTTTTCCGGATTATACGTCATGGTCTTCATTCGAATTCGCTTCCTGCCGGCGCGAATCCGACAACAGCGAGTGCTGCAATAGCGTTGGCTGGCTTTCGGTGCCAGCCAATTGAGCGCATGCGCGACAGCGGACTCTCGTGCGGACAGGAAGTCGTCGATAAGGATAACAATGTGATGCGGTCATTCTTGGGCTGTTCAACCAACCTCTCCTCCCTCCTACTTTATCAGTCGCATGGTATCTATGGAAACTCGAAAGCACCATTGTGGCTCTACTTGCACTCATAATTCGCGCTCCAGACGTGCTCATGCTGCCATTCTCATCTCGAGGCTCATGTCACTATGCTCACCACTATGTCACTCTTGTGAAGCTTCTGCTGTGGGGTCCACTCCATCCGACGTCCTCTGTCGTCGGCCGCCCATCGTCAGTCTCACCCCCAGAATCCCCGCGAGCGCACTTCAGTGGAAGTGACTTCACACAGCACGAGTATGTGGACCATCCTGCGCTTCCCTCGCTCGCAGTTCGCGGCTGTGAGCTCGCTCTTCGGCGCTGCGTCGTTTGCGATGCTGGGCTCGTCGCTGGGCTCTGCCCAGTGCCAGGAGGAGCAGCCCAAGGTCGCGCTGTCGCCGAAGGAATTCCGCTCGTTCACGGTGCGTACGGTCGAGACGCTGTCTCCCAACACCAAGCGCATCACGTTCGCTCTGCCAGGCGACGACTACGAGATGGGTGTGACCACGGCCAGTCTGCTCGTGGCCAAGGCCAAGATCGGCGGCAAGAACGTCGTGCGTCCATACACGCCGACCAACATCAACGACGAGCTCGGCTTCCTCGAGCTCGTGGTCAAGGGCTACCCGACGGGCCTCATGAGCAAGCACATCGTGGAGCTCAAGGAGGGCGACCAGCTCGAGATGAAGGGCCCGTTCCTCAAGTTCAAGTACGAGGCCAACAAGTACAAGAAGCTCGGCTTGATCGCCGGCGGCTCGGGCATCACGCCAATGCTGCAGCTCATCAAGACGATCTGCCGCAACCCAGCCGACCACACGGAGGTCACGCTGCTGTTCGCCAACCGCACGGAGGAGGATATCCTGCTGCTGGACGAGCTCAACGCGCTGACGTACCTGTACCCGCAGCTCAAGGTCGTGCACGTGCTGAGCGAGGCGTCCGAGAATTGGACGGGCCTCAAGGGCTTTGTGTCGAAGGAGATGATCGAGGAGCACATCCCGGAGGCGTCCGACGACAACCTCATCTGTGTGTGCGGCCCACCGCCGATGATGTACCACATCTCGGGTGACAAGGCCAAGGACAAGACCCAGGGCGATCTCCAGGGTCTCCTCAAGGAGCTCAACTACACATCCACTCAGGTGTTCAAGTTTTAAAAAGCCACCTCTTGTGACGCTTTAACCAGGAGAAATCGCGTCAGGATACACGCCAACGAAGCATGCGGCTGTGCGCACGCTGCCCACGTCAACGGGCTGCGAGCAAGTAGGTGGACTTCGAGTGCCGAGGTGTCCTCGCGGGTCCTCGTAGCAAACCTAAAAAGAGAGAAATGGATGTCAATAATCATAACGGATGTTACAAAACGATCTAGTAACGGTTAGACGAACAACGTTCGTAACATTCAAAATGCAGGGAAAAGCAGCCCGAAATGCAGCATGGTGCTCGCCCGTCGCGGCCTTCAAGGATCACCATACTGGAGGAGATGGCGGAAAACGAATGCGAACGTCAATGGCAATCATCTCCAGGTCTCAGTGCTCCAAGATCGCGCCTGTAAGCTTCGCAATACCTGTCTAAACGCCGTTTACCTGTCAAAGATCCACTCCCTTCACGCTGTTCGCGTCCGTAGACGAACATCAACAAGCGTGCGGTGACTATTAGGACCCTCAGACACCTGCGATTACTCCTCCTCTCTCCGGGCGCGTGCTTCGCTATTTATGGATCCAATATCCGACAACAGGTGCCTGTATTATCCAGTCGGAACGCCCGCCTTCCGCACAGCACGGCCACACTTAGCTCCCATTCGGGGCTTGAACAAGACGCAAGAGGGCTCTTAGCTGGCGAGAACGAAGCCTGCGATGGTGAACCTGAGCGTGTCTGAGAATAGGCGGCTGCCGTATCCACAGCATCCGCCTTTGTGTGAGAGAAGAGGAAGAAGGCAACGAACATCACGCACACAGAGACGCAGACGCACGATGCTAGCGAACCCGCTGCGCTACGCGTCGTCCAAGCTCGCGTCATCCAAGTACCGGTACCGCTCCCAAGTGCATCCGCAGCGTCCCAAGACCCGAGCAGAGCGAGCCAAGGACCGCCAGGATCGTATCCGTGGGTGGATCCATCTCGCGCGTCGTCTGCTCGTGCTGGCGGCGGCGATATGGTACATCTACGTGTCCGTGGACGCTGCCACGTACGCCATGTTCGTGCTACGGGGCGTCGTGGATGGCTCGATGACATTCTCGCCGTACGTCTTCACGCTGATCCCGTACTATGTGGGTAAGACGACCATGCGAGAGAGCCCCTTGGTCGCCCAAGCGCTAGGCGACTCCACAGCCCCACGCAGTGATGCACTGTACCTCCAGACACAGGACCGAGTGTCGTTCACGGACTGTGGTCCCGATGCCAAGACCTTCAACGCGTGGACCTACGGCAACGCGTACATGCGTCAGAATCTAAATGATCTGGTGGCGCAGACGTCATACAATCTGACGTTTCTCGCCGATGCGGAGCTCGTTGTTCCAGTGGTCGACTGCACATCCGACCCGATCGTGCTGAAAGACACCTCGGTCACCCGCGTGTTTTACCTCATGCGCTCAAAGATGAACCACGATGATGTGTATCTGCTCACGTGGTCGCTGTCTACACAAGACTACCAGCTTCCAGACGAGCAACAGCTCGGTGGCGCGGCATCTATCACGCTCACATACATCAACGACGTGCGCGCCGACACCGTCAGATACCACCACGTGATGCGGCTCGGCTTCCCGTTCCAAATGAACGACTATGAGCCGTACGTGCTCTTGGGGTTGGATGCTGAGAGCTTCTGGGAGCTGGAGAGCATCCCGCGTGACCCCACTAGGGAAGCCACGAAGGTCATCCGCACAGCCTCTCGTACGGGCTTCTACGTTGATGCGGAGACGGACCAGAGCAACGTGAAGAACCAGAACTGGGGACGCGAAACCGATCCAGTCAAGGCGATGAGCAGGCTGTCGTGGTCTGGGTTCACAATCCTGCGAGACTCGTGGGCCTGGGTCCACGGGGTCCACTTCCTGTTCGCGTTTGACACGCTGCTGAGCTTGATGATCTTGATGGTCGTCGTGTATCGCAATGCTCGCAAGGGCAAGCTCTGGATCGGTGACGCTTTTGTCTCCGTGTCGTCTACAATCGTGCTTCGCGCGGCACTGGTACTGCTCACGTGGTACGTGAACGGCTTCTGGACTTTGATGGAGTTTTGCCTGCAAGAAAGCAACGAGTGGACGAATATCCAGCACATCTTCACGTTCCCACACATCATTCACGCCGACCTCCTCACGATCTACTTAGCCCTGGCGGGCTTGCTCGGCCATTTGCTCCGTGAGCGGATTGATCCTGCGCTCGCTGTGCTGCTATTTGAGATCGGGTTCCACAGTCGACGTGGCATTGCCCCGTGGTTCCCCAAGATCGTGGAGGTCGCAACAGCGTTCGCAAACACCGACTTCTTGCAAGCCCTCTCCTACATGCAACCAAAGCACGCCACGTTGACACCGATGCGTCTTTGGTCCATCCATGCTTTGCACGACAAGGACGTGGACTTCATCTTCGCCACGCTCTTCCCCATATTCGTATCCTTCACGCTGCTCGTCGTCTACGTACCCATCCGCAAAGTGTACCGATACTTCTACCCTGACCGACGCATCGTCATCTCGCGAATGACCGGTGCCTCCACCGGCGCCGAGGCGCTGCTGGCCTGGAAGAGCTCGCTCACGGTCTTCGAAGTCGCGACTGGTGCGCCGCTGCAGAACCGCGTGGGACTCGTCACGGACTACGACAACTGCATCTACATCAAGGGTCTCAAGTTTGCGAGCGCCGACGGCATCTACTGCAACGGCTACGTGATCGCGCAGGGCAAGTGGCTGATTTCGACGGAGGACTTGCTGGCGATCTGGCTGATGATCGTGACGCGCGTGCGATTCAAGAACGTGTATGTGTACGAGGTGGATCACTTCACGGTGCAGCAGACGGCTCGGTTGGTGTATCCGCAGACGATGACGCTTGGCGACCTGGCGCAACTCAACGTGAGCATCCT
>JAADVL010000923.1:0-12418 GCA_023334995.1 Pythium sukuiense | reverse complement strand
TGGGTGTGGACTCGAAGAACTTGAGCAGGTACGGATCCGTGGTGGCGCCTTCCTTCTTCTGGATGAACAGGCCGACGACCAGGTTATCGTCAGCGGCGCGCGAGTGGACGAAGTGGATCTCGGCGTCGTAGGTCTTGCCGTCGAGCGTGTGCTCCGATGGCGCGTGGTAGTGCGACTGTGCGAATTTGTAGCTCTTGCCGCTGGTGGAGAGCTGCAGCTTGCAGCCCTCCTTGTCCTTGGCGGACGCCTTGTACGCGTCGTCGTACTCGCTGATGTTGTTGACAGCGCAAGCGCCGCTGAACGCAATGGGCGACTTGGTGCGTGGTGCCGCGGCGTCGCCACAGGAGCCCTTGGTCTGGATGGCGACGGGCGACTGGCGCTTGCCGTCACACACGGCGTTGTACTTCCCCCACTGGGCGGGTGAGTAGACGTTTGGGTCGTTGGTCTTGTAGCTCCACATCTTGCCGCCTGGGACAGTGGAGTCGGCCGCGTGGACGCAGGAGGCCATGGCAACACTAGCGAGGAGCATGAAGAGCTTCATGGTGGAGATGGAGGAGTACTGAAGAGTGAGGGGGTCGGGAGTCGGAGGCGGATCCGGAAATGAGAGACATGAGAACGGAGGAGGGGGGGGCGGAGCGGAGGCCCTAGGGCAGAGGAGGAGGAGGAGGAGGAGGAGGAACTTCCAGGAAGAGGATCGTAGGCCACCTTCCTGTTAATCGCAGGGGACATCGACGGGCCACGGTTCACGTCAGACGGCAGTACTGTATGTAACGCGTTCCTCCCAGTCTGCTGAATGGCAGACGGTGGGGGATTTAGTCTTCTGCCTCGTCCACGCGCCACGACGGCAGCCACCAACAGACAGGTGGCGTCTGGGAAATCCAGCAACCAACGAGCAGTGGTTCCGAACTCCTGGTGCGTCATGCTGGCGCACCGCAGAGACGGGCCGACTAAAAATGCTTTTAATTCAGTGGTACATTCACTTCAGTTACTACTGACCCGATGTGGAATTTAAACGTACTGTTTTAGTATAGAATACACTGGAGCTCTCACTGTCGCAAACTGGGTTTCCATTTTTGCGAAGTCGGGCGACTGTAGATTGAGCAGGTCAACGAATCCCGTTGACAGATCTTTCCCGGCATCGGCGATGGCGATGCCGAGAAAGATGCCGCATCGCATGCTGCCGTCCATGAGCTCGCTCTGCACAGTCTTCCTCCCCACGACCGTGTCTTGCAGCGAACGATTCACCGAACTCTCTTTCACAGCGAGTTATGGACTTCAATCCCAGCCATGTCCTGGGAGACTCCAGACACTCCCAGTGGGAGTGAGTCCGGGACTAATCCCAGCCACGTAGGAGGCATCTGGCGCTCCGACTGGTGCCTGGGACTCCCAGGCTGGGACACATGCCTCCCTTCCTTCCTTCAGCCCTTCTTCAAGACAGACGGAAGCAAGTGATCAAGAGTCCTACATGTTCGGTCGTGCATGGCCGAGGCGGATCATTAATCAAAAGCCAAGGTTTTCCATCTCCCCATGTGGTCATGGACAACAGTGCCTTCTTGGAGTTGTGGACTGCCTCCGAACTCCCTCCGCCCATCAGATTCACCAGCGTTTAGTCCGAGAGCTCACTAGTTCATTCACCAGGCCACTCTATCATACAGTACTGTTCGTTGCCGGGCGGTTGGCACTGCTGCTCCTACCAACTCGCATTCATCGTGTGCCTCCTGGCGTGTTCTTCAGCCTGGTTGTTCGTGACCGCATCGTCATCCAGATTGAGTGAGGCACTCCACACAATCGGCAAGTGAGTTAACAAGATCCTCAGCAACTTAGGGGCCACGGAGAATGGATGAGTGTGTGGGGTGGGTCGGGCCCACTGTCCGAGTCAGCTTGAGACGGGTTGAGGTGAGACTGAGCCCGCCAACGATCTCCGTCGGAGGAAGCAACCGATGGTGAGGCTGGTTGTCCAGTACAAGTCGAAGCTTCTCGCTTGTATTTAGCACTCCACGCCCGCCTCACTGCTAACAATAGACTGGATACGAAAAGATCAACGGCGGTGAGTCAAGAAGAGCGCTCCTTTGGCGATGGGCCGCTAGCTCAAGCAAAAGACGTCGACGCAAGGCTCCAGAAACGCCCGCCCAGAAACGCCCGCCCAGAAACTAATCTATCAATATCGTGAGTCAAGGCTCCTTTCCTCCCCGTGTTTTGGGTACTCAATAGATATCAAAGGGTATTCGTTATCATGGCTCGTGGGACAATAAAGCACACGGTTGATCTATCTGATTTGAAAGGGTTCCATTTGCTGGAACGCGTGTTGAAGCGATCCTTTCACAGCGAGCTGCTGATACGTACACGCTCATTGCCCACCAGCCACCTATCCACACGGGACGATGCGCTAAAGCGAAACGACGAACGGGAGCAGGGCCTGAGAAGCGGCGATTCGCAGACCCCTTCGCGCAAAGTCCGAAGGCTCTCGTCCGACGGGAGAACCATTCACTCTTTCCTCCCGCGGCACCCACAAGCCACGCAACCACGTCGCCACCTCAGCTCCGCCCGCCGCTTCCCCTCCGCCGCCTCCCCACGCCAACATGGTGCCTCCACAGCGCCACTACGTTGGCTCCAACGACTACGAAGAGCCTCGTCCGCCACGTCGCGGGTCCCACAGACCGGCCCAAGAGCCGACGAGACCGCTGAGCTTGTGGAGCTACGGCGACACATCGGATGGTTACTTTCATGAACAACAAACCAAGCCACGCGACTTCCTGCCATCGAAGCGCTACGCTCCGTACTCCCGAGAGACATCGCGTGGCTATGGAACCCCAGTACGAACCTCGCTGGCACCACCACGTCGTTGCCAGTCCTCGCCAGCGTCCGCCGGTGGCATTGGCACCACGGCAGTCCAGTCTCCTCTGGATCGTCTTCAACACTTCAAAGGCTGCACCCCGGATCGCTACTCACTGGAGAAGTCCATCTTGGAGAGCTACGTGCGGGCGGCTCCGCAATCTGCTGCCTGCCAGATCGTCCAAAAGAGATGCATGTTTCCAAGCTGCACGAAGATCTCGGTGAGCCGTGGTCTGTGCCGTGGCCACGGTGGTGGTCGTCGCTGTCACGTCCCCGACTGCACCAAAAGTGCCCAGAGCCGTAGCAACTTCTGCTGGGCGCACGGTGGTGGCCAGCGCTGCGAAGCCGACGACTGCATGCGTTCGCGCAAGTCCAAGCGCTTTTGTGTGGCTCACTTGCACCTTGACGTCGTTGTCCACAACGAAGAAACCACCAAGCCTCGCGGTCGTCTCTCGAACTCAGGTGTGAACAGTCAGCCAAACTCCGCGCCACGAGCTCTCCCGAGTCTGGGCCAGGCACTGAGCTCCGCGTCACGCTCGCCGCCGAACCTGCCAGAACGAGGATCGTTCCAGCCGCTTCGACTGGCGTCCACTGCGCTTTAGGCACTTGGCACCGGCGGGCCATTGTATAACTCAATTTGTATTGCATCTCGTGTATTGACATGAACGCCGATGGGCTTTTCATTTGGGGATGTGCTTGTTTCTCTGCTGCATTTTCCCTCTCAATAGTCGCGGTCTTGGAAACATGGGAAAACTTGACTCATCGATGGAACACTCGGTCACTGTTCGTGCGATCTGCATCATTCCATATCATTGGATCGAACGAAGCGATGGTGACGTACTTGTCGTTGCCACTCACGCGCGTGGATATCCGAGATACTACTACTTGAAAGCGGAGTCGATGTTTCAATGAAGAAGCTGCACAGTGATTGGAAATGGAAAGATGTTTCGACATTATAACCACTGACGACAACATTCATGTCTGAAAACTACCACGAGCTCTGCGTCTAGTGGAAGGCTGGCTGCGCAGGCCACAGGCGGTCGCGCGACTGCGGCAGCGACACGGTCTGGGCGGAGGCTCGTGCAACAGCAGCAGGAACTGCTCTCTTGAGAGCGTCCGTGAGGCTTGGCAGGTGGAGCGCCGCAATTCCGCTGGCTGCAACGACTGGAGCGTACGTCTCCGTGTCCGAGGACGCCGTGTGCGAGTGGTGGTCACCGCTGTCGTCCGAGTCCGTGGAGAGTGGAACAGTGTTCTCCATCTCGACGTGGTCCACGCAGAAGCGTTTGGTCTTGCGGCTGCGGCGGCAGTTTGGGGCCTCGCATCGCTTGCCTCCACCGTGAGCCCAGCAGAACGGCGAGCGGCTCTGAGCACACTTGGTGCAGCCGGCGAACGTGCAGCGACGACCGCCGCCGTGGCCTCGGCACAGACCCTTGCTCACGGCGATCTTACCACACTCCTGGACCGAGCAGCGCTTGGCGCTAGAGGTCGACATGCCTGGGCGAGCAACACCCGCGGAAGGCACAGTAGATCCGGTTGGGCCACGCTGGCGCTTGCGGCTGTTGCCCGAGGCCGAGGACGACGAGTGCGTCGGCGATGGGTGCGACGAGATGGACATGGAGCGCGTGCTGGCGTTGGACAAAGCCGATGGGCTCAGGCTGCGGTGGAGCTTGACCATGTCGTAGGCTGGTCGCGGCGCCTCTCGGTGGTAGTATTGGTGGTGAGGCTGGGCAGCGTACTCCGGGTACCGCTCGTAGGCCGCGGCCTGTGGCTGTGGGTGGGCGTACTCCGCCGTGTGAGGAGCACGCGAGTCCAGGTACTTGCCGATGGTGCGGAAGAGCTTCTCACGGCCGTCGGTCGTCGAGTCGCGGCTGTAGGCAGCGAAGCCTGCCGGTGGCGCCGCGTAGGCTGAGGAAGGGGAGCTGCGGGCGTCGTACTTGGCCGTCTTGGCGTAGCGTTCTTCGTAGGCGTACGCGTTGGCTCGTGCCTCGTAGGCGTCTTCGCGGTCGTCGTAGCGTGACGCGTGGACAGGGGCAGGGGGGGGGGCCATGGCCTGGTACGCCATGGCTCGAGGGAAGAGGCGGTGGCGCAGGCCGTGGAGGCTGTGCGCGTGCGTGTGGCTGTCGATCTCCATGGCTGTGGGCGTGTGGGGAAGGGCGTCGGTTGCGTTGTGAGGCGTCTGCATCAGAGCGAAGGCCGGAAGGAAGGGGAACTGGCTGGAGAACGAGTCGAGGCGGAGGCTGAGCCGGCCGCCGGGGGGCTTCGCGTAAGCGGAGCTGCTCGTGGTCAGTCCCACGAGACCAGCTGCGACACTCCGGCCAGCGAGGCGCAATGCACCGATTACACAAAGAGAAGAATACTGTAAAGAAGGGAGAGAAAGCGCAATAAAGGGTGTGCGGCACCCGTTTAGAAGGGCACCGCCGAGAACAGGCAGCTGGCACGAAAGCTGCCCCCGGCTCAGCCCCTAATCACCCTCAACCTCCCCCATCCCATCAACTAAAAATGAGTGAATAAGAACATTGTGCAATAATGACATCTACGGTCACTATGGAGGTAGTTGAATGCATGTCGTTAAAGTCAGGTAGATGAGCAGGGCACCTTGGCAGGCGGTGGTCCCTTCTCAGGACGAGCTCTGTTGCGCGATGCCATTTGCTGGCAACCTGTTGTGACAAGGAGAGAAGCCTCCAACATGAACCGAAAGATGGAGGCATGAAGCCTCATGACAGGAAGCCCATGGGGCCATGGACTCTAGCATGGGCGCCGCTGCCTGAATGGTAAATTAGGGGCGGCGTTGCAGCACTCTCTAGTGGGAGCTCCGCAGTGGGGACGGTGGCTGCAGCGACCAGCCGTCGGACCCACTTTCTCTTCTGATGATCATGAGAAGATTCGTTGCGTGCTCGTAATGCAGTACATTGATCGATGGTGATCGGCCCCTTGACTGAGGTCTGTGCGGTTGCGGCGGCCGCCCTGGCTCACGCTGCGTCGGCGACACGCCACGGCCAAATGCCAGCGATCGTGGACTGTTTGTGGGTCAGGGGGGCGTCGCGTTGGTGGCTGCATTGCCATGTGGATGTGCTGTACGCAGTCTAGTCCCAACTAGGATGCTAAGCCCCACCGTATGAAGGAGACGAGTGAACGCACAGGCTGTGGTGTTTAACACCGCCGAGCAACCACATTGCGTCGAGGCAGCAGTCGTTATTAGAAGCGAGGGGGGAGATGCAAATCATAATAGGACAGGACGGTGTCGAGGTGACCCGGGTTGCACTGGAATTGTGCACCCACTGGGCGTCTGGGTGCCACCCAGACGGCGGCGGCACCACTTGGAATTGATTTTAGTAGATGCCGCCCACTGTCTGCCGCGTCCAACGCGCCCCTGGCTCACCGGCTCACGACTCAATCGTTTGCTTGGCAGCCACATCGTGGTGTCGCAGCCTTAGACGATCGATCGATCCGGATTAAGGAGCCGCTGCCCCGGCTCACGAGGCGTTGAAGACGCCTCCTTGAGCCAGGACACCTCAGCAACTCGCGCACCACGGCGACAAGTCGAGTCTGTCCAACCCATCAGCACTTGGCTGTGAATTGTACTGAGCTATACTACGTAGTAGGTCGCACTTCAACTGTCTCGCTGGGCCCCGCGAAACCATCCGTCAATCAAAAAGTTGTCCGTTAATCCACTACAGTCATAGTGTACTGTACTCTAGTGCTGCTCTGCGTCCTTGGCTGCCGCTGGAGCGAGCTGGATGTGATACTCCTGCAGCTGCTCCGTGAGCACAGGCCCCGGTGCATTTGTCATGAGCTCGTTGCCCGTCGACGACTTTGGGAACGCGATCACATCACGCAGCGACGGCGCCCCGCACAGAATGGCCACGAGACGATCCAGTCCCAGCGCGATGCCGCCGTGTGGGGGAGCACCGTGGCTCAGTGCCTGGAGCAAGTGCTCGAAGCTCTGGCGCTGTAGAGGTGGCAGGTCCAGCACGTCTTCAAACACAGCCTGCTGCAGCGCGGCCTGGTGGATACGGATCGACCCACCGCCAAGCTCCCAGCCGTTGCACACGATGTCGTAGTGCTGGGCGCGAAGCTGCAGGATCTTCTCCACGGCCTCCAGATCCTTCAGCAGAGCCTTCTTGTCGCCACCAAACTTACTCAGCAGCTCGTCCAGCACCACGGCACTCTCGTCGGTCGGTGCCGTGAATGGGTGGTGCGTGGCCGAGAGCACGACGTCGTCCTCGCCCTCCACGGCGTCCTCGCTCTTCTCAAACATTGGGAAGTTGACGACCCATAGGTGGTTGAAGTTATCCGGCGACAGCTCCTTCGTCAAGTAGCCCTTCGATAGTAGAAGCTGCGAGCAGTGCGTCCGCACGCGGCCCAGCAGATTGGTCACATCGTCGTAGCTTCCGGCCGAAAAGAGCAGCACGTCGCCTTCTTCCACGTCGAGTCGCTGGTTCAATGCGTCGATCTCGGACGCGCTCAGCTTCTTCGCAAAAGACGACTTCCATTGCTTGTCGGCCTCCACCTTGACCACGAGCAGCGGCATCTTGCCAAGTCGCTTGGCGGTCTTCTCCAAGTCGTCCAGTTCCTTGCGGGAGAACCGCTGGGCGGCAAGGTGCTTCGCGTTGATGGCTCGCACCGAGCCGTTCTTGCCTGCTAACGCCCGCTGGAAGAGCGCAAACTCGGTCTGCTGCAGCGTATCGCCCACGTCCTGCAACTCCAAGCCATAACGCGTGTCTGGCTTGTCGACACCAAATCGGTGCATCGCCTCCGTGAAGGACATGCGAGGGAACGCGCTGGCCGGCAGCTCCTTATCCGCAGCCTTCCAGATCACCTTGACCATGCGCTCAATGAGATCCATGAGATCCTCCTGCTTCACGAACGACATCTCGACATCGATCTGCGTGAACTCAGGCTGGCGATCCGCACGACCGCCTTCATCGCGGTAGCAGCGCGCGAGCTGGAAGTACCGATCAAGGCCGCCGACCATGAGCAGCTGCTTGTACTGCTGAGGGCTCTGAGTGAGCGCGTAGAACTGGCCGCGCGTGCGCGTGGGCACGAGGAACTCGCGCGCGCCTTCTGGTGTACTCTTGAACAACGTTGGAGTTTCAATCTCCACGAAACCTTCGCCACACAGGAAGTTTCGGGTGGCAAGCGACACCTGCGACCGCAGTACGAGGTTTTGCTGCAGGTGTGAGCGTCGCAGATCCAAGTATCGGTGGCGGAGACGCGTCTCTTCGTTCGCGGTCTCGGATCCAGTCGCGACTTGCAGCGGCAGGTTGGGCGCGCAACCATTGAGCTCCGTGAGTTCCTCCACGAGCACTTCAACGTCGCCCGTGGCCATGTTGGCATTGCGCATTGTGTCTGGACGCTCCCGCACGAGGCCCGTGGCCTGCACAACCGCCTCTGGACGCAGCGAGCTCAGCACACTCGCTGATAGATACAAGTACATATATATAACCAAAGCGTGAGTGGTAAGTGGTCGATAATGAAGTCGTGGCGATGTGGCATCTCACCTGTCTTGGCGTCCAGGGAGGCCTTTTCAACCACGAGCTGCGTGATTCCGTAGCGGTCGCGCAGCGAGATGAAGGAGATAGGACCGTGCGGGCGGATGGCGTCCACCCAGCCGCTGAGCACCACGCGCTTCCCAGCGTGCGAGTCGCGACGCAGCTCGCCGCACGTGTGCGAGCGGAAGGCGCTGGTCGTGATGGCACGCGCCAGGCGCGTGACGCCGCTGCATCAGGCAGATACAACAACAGCATTTAGACGGAGAGCTCAGATGCAGTCACTGTCCATGTAGAAGGACGCACCGAGAGCCGCGCAGTAGCATCGGCGAGAGCATGGCGACAGCGATGGGGATGTCGGCCGTCGGCTTTCTTGTGGCTTTGTGGCCGCACGCGCCATGGTCATCCAGGCAGCGATGGTGACCATCACTCCGGAATCGAGGAGCCACGGTATACTGCCCAGATACCGGTATTCAGGTGGGTGGATGTCACTATATCGCGGGAATGTCACTCTGTTGGATGGAGGTCGAGCGGACGTCATAATCAGCTTCCCGACATCAATCGAAAATGGGCGGCCGAGTTGTGCTGGCGGCGACGCGCGAGGCGGTGGCGATGGTCCGCCACTCGACGCTATTCCTGCTGACGATCGTGGATGGAAAGCCTGCGCTTCAGTGCACGCAGGAGCTGCTCGAGAACCTGCCAGTGGAGGAGCTCGAGACGGCCGACGGCGACGTCGATGAGGAGACTGTCGCCACAAACACGCAGCACCCTGCGAAGAAGGGCATCACGGCCGCGGCGTTCTTCCAGCAGGACGCTGAGGCGTTTCCGGACGTGTACACGCTGCTGCTGCTCGTGGACGAGCGCAAGATGGTGCACTACGAGGCGAACGTGGCCGCCCACACAGTGGAGGTCCGCGGCCAGCGCACCATGCCGCGCAACTCGACGTGCATGACTGTGAGCCGCCTGGTCGTGGAAGGAGAGACCAAGCACGTGGTGATCGTGGGCGAGAAGACAGGTGAGGCCGTGGCCATGCCGTTCCCGGACTTCAAGCGCGATCTCAAGACGCTGCTGGGCCACACGACGTCCATGATCACGTACATGGCGCTCACGCACGACGCGTCGCTGCTGCTCACGGCCGACCGCGACGAGAAGATCCGCGTCTCGCACTTCCCACGCACTGCACTCGTGCAGAGCTATTGTCTGGGCCACAAGGCTGCGCTCACGCGCGTTGCGTGCAGCGTCGCGACGCCGCAACTAGCCGTCACGACGTCGCTCGACAACACCATCAAGCTGTGGAACGTCACGACCGGCGTGTTGCTGGCCTCGCAGCCGCTGCTCACGTCCATTGAGGACCAGGACGCGCTCAACGCCGCTCTCATGAACGTGTCGCTGTCCGTCTGCCCTGTCAAGAACGTCGTGGCGGTGGCGCTCAACAACCACGAGCTCCGGTTTTTCGCCATCGAGAAGGGCGCCGAGATCGACGCCTTCCAGCTCACGCCAAAGGCTTTGTCCGCACAGATCCAGACGTACGTGAGCGCCCACGAGCCTACGGAGGCCGCGTTCACGGCACAGGGCGTGCTGGCCGTGGCCTACCGCCAGTCGCCGTTCCTGCGTCTGTTTGAAGTGTCCAAGGTCACGGATTCGGGCGTCGCCCTCAGCGAGCGCAGCGCCCAGGAAGACTTTGCGCGTCTGCGGAAGACGGCGTCCGCGATCGGTGCGTGAGGCGTCGGATGATGGATCTTGGTGGGTTGATACAGTGGATGCTAACTGAGTGGGTTGTCGTGTACTGTAGAGCTGCCGAAGGAGAGCGACAAGAATGCGGAAGACGACACGGATGGCGGTCTCAAGAAGAAGAAAGTGCGCACGAACGACTGGAAGAGCAAGCTGCCGGGCGTGACCAACTAGACGTAGTGCCGCTGATGAATAGAGACCGATGCATTCCCCGTCGTGTGTTTCCTGCTTGTTCATCACTGAGAAGTGGCCCCGTGAGAGAATCGCAGCACGTGCAGCACAGGCAAGACCAGCAGCGCATACACCGGCACACCTCGTCATCGTCGGCCGCTCCTCGTGATCCAGACCGATGATCATCTTGCGAAACAGTAGAACCGCCGATGCATTGCGTGCGCGAAGGTGAAATCGACGATCATCTGCAGTTTGATGGTGCACGGTACCTGCCCCGTCGAAGAGGGTCGTCGAGGATGAGGAGGCAACTGGGGAGCATCGCGACGTGCGTTATCTCGACTTGTTGTTCAAAGATCTCGATCGTCAGCTCTTCACAGAGGAAGTAGCTTTGAGGAAATCGACTCACGTCTCGTCGTGGGATTTTGGTCACCGCGTCTGAATCCACCGCGCAATACAACGTGGACGTCATTCCCGTGGAAGTGCGGACGCGCTAAACGCACTGTGGACGACGCGTTACTCCGAAGTTGTTCATTTGAGCCCCACGAGTCAAAACTCGGTCGTAAGCTCCCGAGAATCACACGAGATGCGCCATTTCAGCTGTCGCAGCCGCAGTAATTCGGCTTCCCACACCGGTGGCTTTCAGTCGAGTTCTCCGACCTAGTCTCTCCCATCTTTCTGTTCGCCCCACAATGCCGATAGCAGCAAGGGCACGCCCCACCGCTCCTTCGTGGTATCCAGATAATATATACCATGAGCTTCTCCATCTTCTCGTCCATCTTCACTTACTGCCTGCGTGTCTTGGGTTTTTGCCGCCATTTTGTGTATCTTGTAAGCGCCAGCTCGTGATTTGCTGACACAACGGACCGCTCGCCTCCACTTTGGACTGCGTCAGTCGCATCTCTCGATCCAGATCGACATCCTCGACTGTCAGCCGCCGTCGCTCGTGACCATCGCGTCGTCTATCTCCGACGTCCGATTCATGCCGCCGCATCAACTGGAGCCGTTGTATCTCGTCTTCATGGTGCTTTAGTGCATCCGCGGTGTCGTCAGTGGTGGTGTTGGGCGAGAAGAGTGCAGGAATGTAAGTACCTATCGTCGCTTGTGCCGTGGGCGAACACCTGCAGCGCGTACACACAGCAGCAGCTCATCGCCATCGACCGCTCCACTCGTCTGGAGGATGTTGTGCAGGTGAACGATAACGTGGCGTGCTGACTTGGCCGCGTGGATCGGGTCGCGCATGATCATCTGCGGTTGATGAAACTCGCGAGTCGAAGAGAGCCATTTGAGAATGCCTGCGCGGGGTCTTGTCGTCATATTCATGGTTGTGTGCGCCTTGAGGAGCCAAACCCCCATCATCGTACCCTACGAGTTGCGCGGGCACCTCAGAGCCACACCACGACCTGTGCGAGTCTGTCCACCGCACCGGACTGCACCGGCGCAGTCTGCGAAGACCTCACCCACAACCGTGCGCGCCGTCATCCTCTTGGCTGCGTGGATGCGCAAAAATGGCCCACGTGTCGCTCCGATTCGGGCATTTTCTCAAGCTCCAGGCACCACAACTCGGTCGTATCACGCGCTCCAACGCTACATTGCAACTGCAACAGCTCGACTTCTCGCGCTGTCGGCGACTGTGCTCGTTCTCGAATTCGCTCGACGGGCCGAACGGACATCCCTTGTCATGTTGACTCTCAGATCCTTGCTGTTGGACTGCCTTCGTCGCTATCACTCGCGTGGTTTTCTCTGCTACGCGATGCCGGTGGCAGCGTCAACACGTCCTACAGCTCGTTCGTGGCGATGTCGATCTTGTGGTTCTTCGTGTTTTCGTCCATCATCACTTGCTGTGTGCGTGTCTTGAGTTTTTGCCGCCACGTTTCTGCTTCTCCGGTGAGTAAACGATATGCCGACACCGAGCACTGCTCGCCTCCACTTTTGGCTGCGTCTGCCGCATCTCTCGATAATACATGTCGGTATGTGCGACCACCAGCGTCTCCATCATGACATCTCGGTGGCTTCGTTGTGCTTGAGTGCGTATTCACCATTATCCACTGGCGTGACTGGAGGAGCCTGAGAAAAGCGCTACGCACCGTTCGTCGTTGGTCACGCGCTTGTGCAGCTCCATCGTTAGCTTGTCCTGGACGAGCGTCAGCTTGTCGGTCGTCAGCGGCGGGGGGGGGGGGGGGGGGGGGGGGGGGGGG
>JAADVL010000922.1:0-12436 GCA_023334995.1 Pythium sukuiense | reverse complement strand
TCTTTAAAACGACGGTTGGCTTGAGCTTGCGACCCTGTGAGTCGGCCAGAAGCATGACCTTGGCACGTGTCTTGGTCCCAGTTCCACAACGCACCCACACAGTCTTAGCACCGACAGCATCAATCGTTTTCTTTGGAATAAACATAGCTTTCATAGTGTTAGACAGCATCCCCAATCGGTATGATAGCAAGTGAAAAACGCACCTGTCTGATCTACATTGTACACCACCGAGACACCAAGTTCACTCATCTTGGCGCGGACCTTGTCGCCGAAGGCCTCAGCTCCAGCTGCCGCGTCGGTCGGTCGGATTTGACCCTGTCTGGTCTTGTCACGCAGTGTAAGCCGATGGCGCATGCGGAATCAGGCCTGAGATGCGATAAACAACAGCAAGCCCTTCTTGACAGCGACCTTGATGACTTTGCGAGCCAACATCACGCTGGACACGGGCACGCCTTCACCACGCAGCCGATTCACCCAGACCACGAGGCCCAGCTCATCTTCCGCCGACAGTGCTGTTCCCACGCCCTGGGGTCGATGCTTCTACAAGGCGCGCCACTCTGGACTTGCCCGCCAGCATTTCGATGCTGTCAGCCTCCTTTCTCCACCCTAAAATTAGTTTCCGCCTGCTCTCATAACACTCTTTTGGCAAATCGGGGAAGCATTTCTTAATCGTGAGCTGCACATTGTTCGTTGTCCTAAGGACAGACACAACCTCGAGCTTTTTGACGGGTGTGAAAGCCTCACGCGGCGAGCCCTTCTTCCAGGGTCCTGGTGACTGCGCCACCATGGTGTCGAGACTGAAGGAGTCAGTGGCACACACGGAAATATTTCGAGGTGTCCGATATAAGCGGGAAACAGTGGTACGGTTTTTTTGAAGATTTGATTGACCAAAAGATCATTGTTCGTTATAAGCAGGGTCCGTTATATAAGCGAATCCATGCGGTAACGAAACGTCCTGTGGTCGAATCCGGTCAGCGTAATGAGCGACTCGTCACAGCCAGAGTTGAAGAGAGTCATGAACGGGGACGTCCGTGGGATCTGTAGCGCGCGCCGAGTGATCCGACTGTCCCGTCGGCGAAGCTCCTTTGTGGTGAGCAGCTTGGGGAACTGGCTGGTGCGATGGCGCTCGCGCCGAAGGTGCTCTGCGGTGAGCAATATGACGAGCCACATGTGCGTTTGTGGGGTGGGTTTCTGAAGGACAAAGCAGGACCAAATGAGGAAGACCATTTTGAGTTCCCGTGACCTCTACCAATTTGAGTCCGGCGCGTTTCTTGAACCGGCACTGTTTCTGTAAATTTTAGTCCCCAACCAATTTGGAATCTCAGGAACGAATCATTAGCCTGACTTAGGCCAAGGAGTGGAATACTCGCATAGGAGTTACAAAATTACAGATATAGACAGACCAACTAATTTAGTTGAATCAAATGGAACGTGTACTCCGTCTGCGCCATCCAGGCAATCCTCGTTGGGTCTCCATTTCTAGAAGGACACATTGGCGTGCTATGGTGAACAAATCCTTAGTGTATCGGGCCCTGTAGAAGCCACACTGCATCTAGTCGATGAGGAGCACCTCGGCTGTCAGCTCCAACTCCCAGAATTCAGGGAGACGCCAAGATAGTAACACCAACTTGCCATTCCCTGGATTTCGCCTGACGTCCTCTAGGGCGTTCTTCGTGGTTAGCTACACAGTGACCGAAGATCCATGGGGCCCACGACTCACCTTGGCTGATGTTGTGAGATGTGAGGAACCCGGATATGGAAGAGCTCATTCCAGCATTTGCACGAAAGCCATCGAAGAACCATGCTCTCAATCCGCACGATCTGTTTGGTCGCAGCGCTGATAGTCGTGGACGTCAACAGGTCTCGGGTCAAGTGGAAGCGCAGCGCAACCTGCGTGGAGAGACCTACGAATGGTGGTAACAACAACAAGAAGCCTGCGTCAGGATCTGCCCCGAAGGCTGGCGGCTACGGCGGTGCTGCTCCCGCGTGCTCGTACTACAACTGCGCTCCAAACAAGCCGATCACGCTACCGCCGATCGCCTTGGTACATGCGGCGACGGCTGCGTCCATGCCGTCTCCAGCACCGACCCCCCAGCTCTGACTCCCGCGAAGACGCCAGCTTCAACGCCAAAACCAACACGGGCTCCAACAACTGCCCCAACACCCGCGACAACGCCGTTGCCATCGGCGACTCCGACCGTCCCACTCAGCGGCTCGACGGCAGCACCATATCTCACGGTGCCAGCTCCTGCCCAACGACAGAGCCCACCCCAGCACCTATCCCAGCTCCGACGCCAGCACCAACTCCTGCGCCGACTCCTGCCCCCGACGCCGACTCGGACGCCAACCCCAGTCGTTCCAGGCTCCGTGCCATCCGTGCCAGTCTCTGGCTCCGACAAGCCCAACGCTTCAGTGCAGTGCGTGTCATCGACCACCAACGCGGACCCTCCAAAGACCCTCAACTTCACGCAGTCGATCTAAGCTGCCAGTGGCTTCGCTGGACTCGCAGCGTGTGCCGTCCAGTGTCGAGATTTCCCGTCGAGTTCTGTGCGAGTTCGCAGTACAGAGTGCCATGTTTTCGTCAATCTATTTGATACCATGGGTTACACTTTATGATAAAGTGGGTTACGCTGGATTGGTCTGGAGGGCACGAGAGTGCGTCATCGTGCCACCCGAGTTCGTTCGAAGAAGCACTCCCCCATCGAAATTGAAGTTGGATGACTTGATGCGATGGCGCCGCAGCTGGCACACTGTGTCAGCCACCATTCCACTCTCCACTCACCGCCGCGAGCCTCGCGGGGACGACGCCACACCGACAAGGCCAAGTCAAGTCTCAATGGGCTGGCACAGCGGATGCCAAAGTGCAATCTACGGTACGTGCGGATCAGTCGGAGTGATCGCAGCGAGTGATCATTGATTGATGGAGTGGCGTCCTCGTGCATCACTCGGTGCGTGAGCGTCCAGCTGCGAGTGCCGGTTCGGAATTCGTGGGCAGCAGCCTCCGGATGCAGATTTCGCTCCATCGCAACGCCACGTGGCTCGTTTTCTCACGCTCCAGCCGATCGTCGCGTTGGTTTGATTGATGGGTTCCCTCCCTCCCACCGAACAAGGGACGGAAGTGAAGGCACGATCTTTGTCCGCGTGACGCGCCACACATAGCACCCACAGAAAGGGAGGAGACAGTGGGGTTCCAACATGAGGATTGGGAGGAAATGGAAATGCTTCCTTCGGATCTGGCAGATCAAAGGGATGGGAAGAGCGGTGCTTGATGTTGACTGCCTTGTAGAAGACCAACCGGTATGATGGTGTAGTGTATATTGCAGTTGCATACTCATGTCGTGTCCGTGTTATAATTTATCTATGGTGGGTGGGTGGTCTGTCGGCACGGAGCTCTGTGGGATTGCGATGGGGATCTACTTGCGGGCAGCCTTCTGCTGCTTAAAATGCGTCGCGCACAGGTTCTGCGTGCGCTCGTAGGCCGGGCGCGAGCAGCCGCCGACCTCACAGCGCTTGCCGCCGCCGTGGGCCCAGCAGAAGCCGTGCGAGACGGCGATCGTGCCGCAGTCTGCGTGGGAGCACGTCGTGCCGCCGCCATGCGACCAACACACACCACGGGACTTGGCGCGGTTGATGCAGTCCGCGACCTTGCACTTGACGCTGCCGCCGTGCTTCCAGCACTTGCGCGCGTGCTTGGCGCGGCTCGTGCAGCCTTCCACGATGCAGTACTTGCTCTTGGAGCCCGTCGGGGCGCCCGTGGACTTGGTCGCGCGGCGCTTGTGCTTGAGCGTGTGCGCGTGGTCGTGGGCGTCGCTGGTCACCGAGTCGACATCACTGCAGCTGCCACAACTCTCAGTGTCAGGCAGTGGACGCTTGCGGTTGCTGTTGGTCTCGGTCGCTGGCGACGGACCCGACAGGATGAACGCGAGCGAGCACTTGTGGCTGCTCTCGCTGGACGGCGACGACACTGGCGACTGGTTGCGGTAGTAAGAAGACGGAGCCACCGGCTCGTACGTCGCGACAGTTGGAGCTGGAGGCAGCGCGCGAGGCAGATAGTAGAGCGGCGGTGGCTGCATGCGAAGCGGCGGCAGCGCTGGCACAGTGTAGTGGAAGTGGTGTGGCACTGGCGCCATGGAGGAGGAAGCAGGAGGAGGCAGCATGGGCTTGAAGTCGTGCGAGTGATCTTCCATGAGACGGATCTGAGAGAGCATGGTGCGTCGGATCTGCATGGAGGAAACGTCTGATGTGTGGGTGGAATTGCAAAGTGATTGATGGAAGGAAGCCAAGCCACACCGCGCTTGCCGTGTAACCTCCTCCTCCTCCCCCTCAGGCAATTCCGTCTTTTCCGTGTGCCACGAATGGACGGCCCAGTGCGCTGGTATACTGAAACCAAATGAACCTCGCCACCTGATTCACGACGGGCGAGCACGGGTCTTCCTCCAGATCCGCACAGTAGAGTGGGACGCCCACACCCAGACAGCATGACGCGTCACTGCCGTCTGGTCAGTTGGTGGGCAGTTCTTGATGATAATGATCCAGTGGCTTGTGGAAGAGGGGCCTCGCGCCAAGGGGCAGATGCTCTCCGCCGACAAGCAAGCAGGCAACGCTGCGATCGAGTTCCCGAATCCCGAATCCCCTGCACCGAAACCAGATGGAGAGTGTGAGCTCCTGATTGCTCGGCTCCAGCCCACGCCCGATTGTCAGCGCATCGGCAACAGAACTGTCGGCAGCATGCGTCCACACAAGGCACGTGTGACCAATCAACGTTGCAGCAGAATCGTTTTACGGTACTGGATAGAACCGTAGTGAGCGCGTCTGCGAACGATCGCAGATCTTGGGATTCGATCGGCAGGAGCGTGCCAGTGGCACCTGGCTCCAGTGGATTCTCTCGTCGACATGGCATGAAGATGCCGAGGAGTGTGTGGAGATTGGAGTCGAATTGGAAGGAAGACAACAAAGATGTGTGTAGGAGCTGCAGGTGTCACGTTGTGCTTTCTGCGCCTTGAACCACGAGCTCCACTCGGTGTCTCAGCACTCTTATTACCGTAGCCTACGGTAGGTGGTTTCATCGCCGGTCCTCACGCCGTCTTCTCCACACCAAGGTGAGCGGGGTTCAAGCTTCAACAAACCGAACCCATCGATGAGAAGTCGTAGAAAACGATAGCCTTGGTGTTGTAAGATCAAACAACAAGGCGCCAGTTGAGCACGTGGGCGCTCGCCTGGCGTGGCCGCCATGCTGTTTCCGGCGGCATGACGGACTGTATACAGTACGGAATGGCGTGCGTCAATGAACGTTGAGCAGTGAACGCGTGCGTGTGGTGCGCTCTCTGGCCTCTTCGTCTCTACCGGATCGTGCCTTTCGGCGTGACGCGCTCGTGGAGTTGCGTGTCAGCATGCCGCTGCTGTCTTGTCGCCGCTGGATTGCTTATTGATGAAGAGTGCACTTGAGCGTACCACAGTACACCCGTACAGAGAACCCAACAAATCGTCCACCACTTGGGACTGTCTCCTTCTAAAACCGAAGCCTCTCAAACGCGATTGTCGAGACGTCGCCAACGAAACCTCAGCAAGTTTTGGTGGTGGCGATGCAGCCTCAGACACTTTCTCCTAGCACTAACAGTGGACATTCTGGAGCCAGTAGGCTTGAGCTACACAAGGTTCGAGCTACACAAGGACGAGAGAAGCTTCCTCTACTTCTACGTCTGGTCTCCTTGATTCTTCAGGTTGAACTCAGTGTGAATTTGAACCTCTTGATTGATTTTCTCATCATTCTAACCCTCCGCTTGGTGGGACAATTATCGCAGTGGGCGTCGTAAGTTGAAAATCAATGGATCACAACAGGCAGCACCCATCGGACGAAACTTTGGTATTGGACGGGGCCGGGCGTTCAAGACTCGGAGGTTTCTAGGCAAACCGAATGCGAAAACAAACACAGGAACAGAGGCCGCACCCAACCAATGCGAACTGTTTGTGACTATCACCTCCACGAAGGCAGCATACGCTGCTCGCTTGTCCAAAGGCGCAATGTTCTGGCTTGTGACGGCCCAAACCAGACTGAGCAACTCGCTTTCTGATGTGTCAAGAATAGGATCCAGCATACATAGCATGGAGAGTCTCTATTGGAGACAGAATGTGTGAACCCATTCATTGTCTGGAACCGGTTCTAGGAGGAACCAGAGGGAACGTTGATGAGGGGTGCGGTTGAGGAAGTTGGTCATCTTGGTGAGAGCATTGAACAAGGGGTAGGGTTTGTTCATTCAAAAACCATGTGGGTGAAAATTTCGCGCGAAACGGCAATCAGACGTTCCGTCGCCGGATGCTTGTCTCTGTCCTGTTGCCCACCCGAAAGATGTGACAATGTTGGCTTTTCACCCAGCGAATCAGCATGCTGGTTGACACGTTGCCACGTTTAGCAGTGCACAGAAAACGCGCGTGTCATCCTACCACACCACCTCACCTCTACACACGGACCTGTCATCGGGCACAGCACAATTCACTATGGCGGACAATTATTGCGACGGCAAAATTTTGCAACGACGACCTGCTGATTGGTCTCTCTGGCAGCAGCAGTGCAATCAAACCTGGGAGACCTGGAGGCAACCTGCTGCATGTGGAGTGTCTTTCTCGCGCATTGTCCTGCTTGTCGTCGCAATCTGATATTTCTGTCCGCACTGGCCCGTGGGCTCCTAACCGAACCGAAACGGATGCTTCTGTGACCTTGGTCAGGTATATCGCCACGCCTTGGAGTACCCAGTCGCACGGTTGGAATGGAACCGTATCCACCAGCATAACGCCACCAAGTCGATACATGCATGCTTGCAAGGATCGACTATCGCCTGCCACAATATAATTGAACCACGACGGCCTAACTAGAGCTCGGCGGCCACGAATGCCGGTCCGGATCTCTGTTGCCGCCTCACCGCGTCGCCGACTGACACGTTGAGCCATCGCGACTCGTTCTTTTGACTGTGTGATTGTTACTCTATGGGAGGGGAGGGATCCCAGCACCAAGATGATCGGACGGACGGAAGCCACCAAATCCGCCGCGTCACACCTGTGATCCGCAACTCGGGTTTCCTTTTCCTTCCCTGGCGGAAGTCTAACCAACGATGACAACTGAGTGTTCGACCTGCGTGGCGTGAATCCGTTCGTTCTGCCAGAACGGGTACGCTTCGGTGATGCTGCGCGAGTAACCAGGCCGGTGTGGGGTACGGTGCCCTCGACCTCGATCCTCCGCATCCTCACTTCAAAACCCCCGACTGGTGTCGGCCACATTCAAGGCGCGCTCTATCCACACTGTCACGCGTCACCGCCGGACCACTGCGACACGGTTCGCATCTGCTTTCGGTGACTGGAGCACTTGTACTGTAGTCACTACAGTGTAGTGTAACCGAGACGGCATCGGGTGGCCTGTCGAGTTGAGTTTCGTGAGGACCCAGTCAGTCGGCTGGTGCCAGAGTTGGGTTGCAGTCGTCTGCTCGTGCGTTCGTTCGTCGACTCGACTGGGACCTGGTGCTGCTCACTTCCTCACGGCCTCGTGTCACGTGGTCCAGACATCACCCGACAAACATCAAACGATCGCTCGACCGACTGCCACCATCACTCTCTTCCATCAAACGGCCTTTGTCGACTGCGCACGACAAGTTCTTTTCTACTTCTTGTTCTTTAGTCCCCTGAGTTGACTGGATCTAGCTGCCGGTCTGTCTGTCTACCGGAGACTATCGTGCTGGTCTATCGTGATCGATAGTGCGTCCTCAGTTCCGAATCGGAGACCTTGGACCCCCGCCACTCGCCACTCGCCACGCGCACGCCAACGGCATGAAGATTCCGCCCTCGCCACTGCTGCCGCTCCACTCCTACTCCTACGACGACCACCGACCCAGCGAGCCGCAGTTCGCGTCCCCACGCAAGTCCTTCCTCCACACGTCTTTCGCAGCCGGAGAAAGACCGCTCCAACCAGACCACCGCCACCAACCCCACTGGCTCACGACGATCATGGACAGACAATCGAACCAGGAGGACGAGAGCGCTGATACTACGCCCAGCAACAGCCACAAAGGATCGCTGGCCTTCATCCTGGGCTCTCCGCCGACCGACGCGGCGCCCAGCGCGTTCCCACAGCAGTTTCTAGCCAACAGCTCCGGCTCCGACACCGAGTCGGACCAGGACGTCAAGGCCACGCCGTTTCCAGCATCAGATAAGGAGGCCAAGCGAAGACGCGTCTCCCTGAGCCATCCTGCTGACGCAGCCGCCTCCAGCAGCACTAGCCAGCCGCCAAGCCCAGAGCGCAAGGGCAGCAAGTACTGCATCGTCGACGGCTGCACGAGTCGAGCCAAGCACGCCCGCAAGTGCTGGAAGCATGGCGGTAGCGTCAAGTGTAAAGTCGCTGACTGTATCAACCGCGCCAAGTCCAAGGGCGTGTGCTGGTCGCATGGCGGTGGCACGATCTGCTCGCACGCGCAGTGTGAGACCATCGCCGTCTCGCACGGCTTCTGCTGGGCCCACGGCGGCGGCAAACGCTGCCAGGTTGATGGCTGCTCCCGTCCGGCGTACGAGCGCACAGATAACTTTTGCTCGACGCATTATAAGCAGCACATGCGCGCTGCCGCCGCTGCCACCAAGAAACAATAGCGTGCGGCTTGACAAACACTAAGCTGCCAAATACTATGAGTGTTCATCCAGTCCAGTGCGTTTTCCGCTGCGTCCTCTATCACGGTTATCCTCTCTGCTATCCACAAACACCAGCCCCGTAGGCATATCCTCCGCATGAGACCCACGGGCTCATGAAGGCCCTAGATGCTTGGAACTCCCTACCGTCACGGTGACACCGTGCCCCTCACGTCGCAGTGCTGCTGTTCGAGTCGTGGACCAGGCAGCCTGAGCACGACTATGACTGCCACATGGACGAGCGACGTGGCTTTGCGTTTCGTTCATCTCCGCGCAGTGGGTGCCTTGTCGATCTCAGTGGGTCGGCGTGATCGACGGATCCACTGAGACTGATCAGGCCACATCACATCAGTGCACCTTGTCAGTTCCGCGTTGGCAGCTGGCGGGCAAGCAGTCACCACACATGACACGGAATCCGACAGTCTGTCGTAGCAACTCGTGGCTCAAAAGCGTCGACGAAGATGGAATCCACGCATCCAGGAAAGCGAGAATGGATGGGAGGCCTGGCGACAGTCAGCGCCACACATAGCGCACGGTTGCAGGCTAGAGAAGCTGTCGTCAAAGGCAACACAATGCATCGAGGAGGAGAGAGGAAGCCCAAAGTATTCATGTGCACAGGTCCTCAAGTGGACTGTTTATGGCCAGTGGGCTAAACTGGCTCGTGAATGCTAACTAACGATGAACCCACACGGTTTTGACACGGAGGCGCACGTCACAGAGAGGGGAGGGGGCTTTACCTTCACGCGACATTCGGCTCATGTTGAAGTTGGCTCGTTCGTGCAACATCACCACACCAACTCGCATTCCACGCTAAATCAGTAGGCGATCTTGAGAGGACGCGCATGCGATCCTTTCCACGAAGAGACGTCTTCTGGGCGACGCTGCACCCGCCCCATACATATGCTATTAGTAGTTTAGTGATGCAGTCCTCAGTCGACGGTGTCAACCCGATAGAGACGCCGGTCGCTGACCAGCTCTGTGTGGAACAACAGCTCCTCTTGGTGCTGCATGCGCACTTCATATGTCGTCCTCTGCGTCTTCACCTGATCCTGATGGAAAACGCTCCATGACTCGTGGTCTTGTGTTCTTGATGGTGGCGGCGGTGTGTACAGAGGCGCTGGGGTGGTACTGGGATCGAGCCCGTGTTTGCACATCGGCACTTGGACAAACTTGACACTCTCCTCGTCGGAGTACCCCACCGTGTCTTCCGTAGTCAGAGCCCTCCGTGTGCTGCCATCACTACACTTGATACTGTACTGGGAACTCGTTGCAGCGGAGTAGCAGCATGGAACGAAGCAGTCAAACTCTGCGCGGACACTCACCGAGCAGGCCGCCCAGTAGTTGTTACAAGTGACGGAGACACTGACGTCGTTGCGGAAGATTCCGTTCTTGCCGATGGGCTTCCGGTACTCAAAGAGCGCGACGTTGGGCTTGACAAGAGGCGCGTCCGACGCATTAGAGAACGAGACGAGCAGCTTGCTGCCGTCAGTGGCGTCGACTGTGAGGTGGCGTAAGTACGCATGTGAGCCTGGGCCGACTTGGCGTGGGCAGTCCAGCGAACTTTGGGTAGTCTGCGACTCTCCCTTGGCCAATCGTTCGGACGCTGTGCAGTCAGTGCACGCCGATTCGTTCGTTGCTGCGTTCACCAGTGCCCATACTGCCACCGACAAAGCAGCAACCAAGATCTCCTTCATTGGATCGCCACCGAATACGAATAGGCGACTTGCGTCCGACTGCGAATTTTTCTAGACTGAGGAGAGGCGTGGCGCGTCGGCGTCCCGTGGAGTAGCCTCCGTCCAGTGTCAGTGGCCGTTTCCAGACGCGTTGAGGAGTCGCCAAACCACATGCGATCTTGTCGGCAGAGGAAAGGCAGGTCGGGCCAGAGTCTGCGAGGGGGCGGCACACTTCCAAAGCATGCTACTACAGAGACTCGTTCCTTCTGAGATTCGTAAAGCGGTGGAGCAGCGGAAGATTGCCCCTCGTGGCCCGGGCGACCCACGCCTACGACGAGCCCGATGGCTACGAGCCCGGTAAAACCCAGCCGATTGGGCTCGAAGCAAAAACACACGAGCCAGGAGCCCAAAAGGCGGGCTCCTTCAAATAAGTACGATTTTGAGGAGCCCGGCTCCTTCGGGCTCCTCCGTGGGCTCGTTGTCGTACCTAGCCGAAATCCTAGCGGGCTCCCGGGCTCGTGGCTCTCGTGGCTCTCGCGCTGGGATTTCCCAAAATGCAGCTGGGACCATCATGCAAAATTTCCAACATGTTGTACGTTGTGCGCACTCGTCGCCGAAATCTTTCCTTTGGAAGATCTATGGAAAGATCTCATCTTCGCTCTCGCAAGTTGATCATCCACTTGATCATATCCATTCGACAGCGCCCGTCTGACCCTGAGTGAGATGGTGAGTGAGGCACCGATCATCGAGTTCCCGGATGACAATGACCAACTCGTCGCTGCCAACCCTGAGCCATTGGAGGCTGAGATCGAACATATCGCCGACGAGTTTTGGCGTCAACCCAAGCACTCGCGGCCGATCACGCTTTGTAGGATATGTCGGCTATACCAGTCATCGGGCCAGTCTCCAGCTAAAAACGCTTCCTTAATCAGGGCGGCTGGGATCGGTATTTTTCGGATCCAGTCTCAACGTTTACAGACACATATGAGCCAATGATGTGTCGATGGAGAAACCACGAATGGGGTCATTCTAACCCAAGGAGCCACGAGCCTAACTGAAATATCAGATAGAGCTCCTCGTACCTAGCCGGACGTAACCTCGAGCGGGCTCGACCCAACACCCAAGCCACCGATTTGGGTTTTACGGGCTCCTAGGCAAGGAGCCCGGCTCTTGACGGGCTCGTCGTAGGCTTGGGGCGACCTTGAAAAATCGAAGCGCGCACAATAGGCGACTTCAAGTTGCCTCAGTGTCTCTTCGCGAGGCACGCGTCCCTTCAAAGTTGGTCTCAACTCCCGCGAGAATCGATGATACCTCCACATAGCGGAAATTGATTTATAGGGTTGCATACCGCTTTTTTTGTGATCACGATCTGGTGAAAAGTCTCCTCAGATTGGATATGACAGGTTCTCACGCGTTTCTTCGTTTCCTCCTCCAGATCTGTCCAGCAGTTCCTGCCGTACCACTCGAGCCACGAGTCGAGTCATTGCCACGGAGCAAAAGTACAACGTCCCATGGGCCTGCAGCTGTGTGGGGCTGGTCAAACACAGTCTCCCTGGCCACCAACGGCTCTCCTCGCGACCCGCCACGGATGCCTCGACTCTCTGGACGCGTCGCCTCGCACTTCTTTCTTTGGAATCCCTGCCACCCACAAGGGACGCCGCAACGTTGTAACAGGCGCACACACATGCCTGCGTCTCCGCGTTGATCTTGTCCAGCACCACCCAGTGGTTTTGTTTCGCATGGTGAGCCAAAACTGTCTAAAAATTGAGCTGCCGCTCAGGAAGCTGGACGCGTCCTTTAAAGAAATCCAAGGGGCGCCGTAAGCAGCGATGGACGTGCAAAGAGAGTTAGGCGTTTCACAGTCAGGAGGGCTTTGGTCGCCAACGTAGGCTTCCCAAAATTAGCAAAAGATCGCGCTCCCTCAGGAGGAGAGAGAAGAGCACAGAACCGGTGGTTGCGCTGTGTTGTGTTCTAAGAGGCTGGCAAGGGTCGGGCTGGCGAGTCGTGGAGCCTGCGAGCTCCCTGCTCTCTCACTTTCAAATCGACCTCGTCGACAAGAACCCGCCCCCCACCGCAAGCCTCGCCTCCGCGTCTACTCC